>JBBPLE010000070.1:0-25379 GCA_038089675.1 Boletales sp. KT-2023b
CCGCGTTGCTGTTTATCGAACCATTCCATAATCTATGACGCAGTTGTCGTCAGTTTCCTTCGGGACAATCTCAGCGAGCCGTGAACGTACTGGTCCGACGCTCATGCTTACCATCCCTGCGCCGGCATCGATGCACGCAGCAGCCTGCTCAAGGCATGACACCAATGAGAGATTCGTCTGGATGCCATGCCGGTACACAAGCACCTGGGAGGCGATAATACCCTCGTCCGTCGCAGGCAGCTACCAAAAAAACAACAACTCAGACATGGTCCAAGGAACGACACACGATCGCACAGTCACCAAGATTCGCCATCGCCGCACGTGCGCTTTGTCGAACTGGGCTACCAGCGCTCTCGCCGTGGATACCATCTGTTCCGGATTGTCATGCAAACGCGGATCGACGAAGAGAACCAGCGGGCCTGGACACAGATCGAGGAGCACCAGGCCCAACTCGACCATCTTTGGCGTGCCAACGTCTTCAACAACGCCGATAGAAAGACAGAAACGCGTCGGACTCACAAATTGGTTCATTACCGCGCATACAAGCGCTTCCTTGTCCGATAGCTTGATGCTAAATGACACATTTTCGAATGAGAGGAGTGGATGAGAAGCAGGATCACGTGAGGACTTACAGCCCTGATTCAACGACGCGCTTGGCCGCCACCCACACATGATAACGCAGGTCGTCTGTCCCGATCCGTGCGGCGACATTGTCCGGCGTCAGGAGACATCCCCAAAATTTGTGAAACGCCAGCGCTGACAAGAATTAAAATATCAATACATGCACGTGTGAAGCCCTACATATGAAAAAAATAAGTTGATGGAGGTTGACGTTGCAAACTTACTTTCAATGTCCACTGTATCAGCGTAGACGGGGATGTCGCTAAATGGGAATGAAGGAATGACCTGGTCGGATGAATCTTCCTCTAAATTGACCCTGCCTCCAGAATATGAATAGTTGTACAGCATCTGTCTCAGGTTATAATTTCTGGAGACGGGGAACGTGCCCGAAGCGAAGCGACGTGGCACGTAGGATGCTGGGCGGGCGTACTGGACGGAGGGCATTAGGAGGAAAGCTGAAACGCAAGATGGGCGGCATGGAAAGGACGCTTAACCTCAGGCTTTGTACGTCCACTCGGTGGTCCAACCAGACAAAGGCCCACGAGTGGCGCATTGTTGTCGCGGGTGGAACGCGATCATGGATTAGTAGGGCCACGTTTGTTGACCCTTTGGACAAAGACCACCTGCTCACAATGGACAAACCATCTCCTGAGACATCGGTGGAATGGAAGAGCAGCTCGGTCCCTGTGAAAAAAGGGGGAGGGTGTTCCATTGAGATGACATTTAGATGGCTGCGCAGCGGCAGTGGCTCAGGATGCCAAGCGTGGGCGGCGCCTCGCACGTCGCAATTGGGGTCGCATCGAACGCGTCAGCAGCGACCGTGGTGAGTGTATTCATTCCAGGAGGGGCCGCTCATCACCATTCAGGTGAAAAGACACCGTGATCTGCGAGGGACCTGTTGGGACGGACTGGAAAAAGTATGATATATGCGACCGTGGCTGAAACGATACCCCACGCCATCAGACCCGAGTCGAGGTGGCATATGCTTCCACACGGCGCGTCCGAATAGGGAACGATGCGGCGCAGCATGTCGGCCAACACTTCCGTTTCCTACGAGGAAAGAGAAACAGAAAGCAAGAAAAGGAAGCAACATTGCTCGGACGGTTGATGCGGAGAAATCAGGGGACGGTGACGATGAATCATGCCGGTTTCCATCAGAAGGATCGATCGATGCCACGAATGGACTAGTACATATCATTATTATTGGCGCATGAAACTTTGAGTTCCCTCGAATAATAAATTTTTCCCGACGAGTCAGCTGGCACGATGAGTCTGCATACGATGGCGCCGGAAGAGGGGAGAATGCGAGGTTCGGGTATGGACCAAGCAAAGGTCTATAAATGTATCTGCGACAATATGTACATAAATACGTAAGCGGGTCAGATCCGTACAAGTCAAGGTAAATTGAACCAGAATCTTACTCAAAGGCCATCAAAATGACACACAGCTGTCACCGAAACGCGTTACAGTCTTCGACTCTCGATCAGAGGGAAGAAACGGAACTATTTACATTAGGAGGCCAGGTATTATAAGTACATGCACGCACATATCCACTAAAATGCCAGAATAAAAGCTGTACAGTCCGGAAAATAAGTATTAGTAGAATGTGGATGAATTCTATGCTGCAGGAAAGGGAAGCACCGGGTGTGTTGGCGAGGGAGTCAAGGTGCGGGAATAGCAAATAAAAGGGTATATTCTACAAAACGAAGCAAGATAAAACGGCTTCGGGAACACACTGCACTACCGGTGAACTTGACCGCCCCGCTCAGCCGAGTAAGTGTGTGTGTGCCAGCTGTCGATGTCACCCGTCTCGGGGACAGTGTGTGCGAACGGGGGGAGGGTGGTATGGTAGTGATTTGACTGGCCGTTGTGATTGTGGTGGTTTGAAGACTAACAGTTGAGAGATGAGCCTAGAATGAAGATGGACGCAATTCCGTACACCTACGCCGTAATGATCGTCCTCGACCTTGACGGAGCCGTAGTGGTTTGAGTGATAATTGTTGGGAAGAGAAGTGTGCGATAATGAGCTAGGACGACTGTTCGCAGGCGAGTGCGACGAGTGATTCATTTGGGCGGGCTGCTGGTGGGTGGAAGACAAGATGGTCATTATACTGCGTGACCTCACGGGGAGGAAAAACGAGGAAGGATACTCGCCGAAAAGGGAGGGCTCGACGTCGAGCTGGAACCCGAGGGTGTGTTGGGCAATTGGTGAAAAGCAGGGGCATGGAGGTTGAAGAGGGACGAGCCGTTGCTTGAGACGCCGTGGGCAGAGGAAGAATTGTGAGACTGGATATTGCTATATTGGTGGTGGGAGAGTGGTTGAGGGATGGTTAGGGGCGGAGGGCGGGGGAGAGTGTCGGGGTGGGATGCATCGGGGCCCTGAAAAAAGGCAGTGGGTTTTTTGGGAGGGACAAAGGGGTGAACGAGACATACGATGTAGAGATCGTCCATCTTGCGTTTCTTAAAGTCGCGCTCACAGCTGCGCGAGTCGTGGAAGGAGTGGAGAGAGTGCCTGCGGTAGTCTGGGAGGTGTCTGTGATCAGACTCGCCGAGAAGACGGCGCATTTCCTCGTTCTCCTTTTGAAGGCGAGCATTTTCCTGCTCGAGCTCACGAATCTTGACGAGGGGTGGGGGCAGTGCCGCTACCTGGTCTGGAGTGAAGCCGAGGGCGGTCTGGAGCTTGGTGACTGTCTGCTCGAGCTGTGGAACGCGTTATGGACGCGCCATGGGGTATGATAGAGAACGGACACAGACCTGTTCGATATAGGCTTTTCGCTTTGCACGATGGCGAGCTTGCGCTTTCGCATTACGGCTGCGCTCTGGTTTGTCTTGTTGTGACGAGACGGATTCAGCGCTGGCGTGAGCCATCGAGGACATGTAACGTGATCACGTAACTGGGAGGGAGAGAAAGAGGTCGGGGTTGTAAAAAAAGAGGGAGAGTTATTATACTTGGTATCGCGCAGAGTTGAGACGCCCGCGAACGAGACTCGTCCGAAAAGAATCCACTGCCTCGGATTCCGAATTATTCGCCTTGTCAAATCAGCCGACATGTCTGCAACGCGACCCTGGTGGCAAACCTTGTCACTCCCACTACTTCTTTCCAACAAATCTCGAATCAAATCTGGTCGAACCCGAGAACGCCCAACAGAAAGAAAAAAAAAAAAAAAAAAGATCTGGAAAATCACCTTCTATCGTTCCCTTGTCATTGCATAGCGCTGTCTTATATCTTGCCGATCCTTGCTCGTCGCGCCCGTCGTCGTGCTTGCCGTGCACCCACCATTCCAGTGCCGGCAATTTGCGGTCGCTCGCTCGCAATGCCGCCGTGCCTTAGGGATGTGTTTCTCTGTTGATCCCCGATCAGCCAAACATTCTTTTTCGGGTTTGGCTCCGCTTTTCCTATTTCATTTCAAACTCAGTAAATCTCCGCGATACTTCGGCATACCTTTGCCGCTTTCGACTGTCCCCTTCCATCCTCTCCCTGGCTTAGCTCTGCGACCGTCTTCGTGTGAATTGTCGTCCGAGGATATCCACGGCTAGATAGAGTGTGTATTGTAAAAAGTCTACAAGAGCGTCTTGCTCCCGCTTCAGGGACTCCGTCATGTTCCGCTCTTCCTGAGATCTCCCTCCATTTCCGGTCCATGTCAATATGGCATCTTTTGGCGATCTCACAAAGGGTCGTCCGATGTGCACAGATTTTCCTCCACCACTTTTCCACTGGCACCGAGACCTCTCTCCTCTCGCCATCATTACGGCCTCAAATCGCGACTTGCCTTTTCTGTGTCTGGAATGATCACACCGGCTATCATTCTGCGCCTCTTTCTATCCATCCTTGACCTTCAGCGACCCCGCCGTGCACACAATGTCGCTCTCGGTTAGCCTTTTTGCTGTATCCTAGTTACATGCAGTGCGGCCCCACCCCTTCACACCCCTGTCGCATCCTTTTGTATCGCCCTCTCGCGCCGCCACTAGTGTTGGCAGTACCCCTACAGTACTAGTACTGAACGGGAGTGCAACAACAAAGAAAAAAAAAAAAAAACAAGAACACGTTGTGACCGCGCTCCCCGGATGCCGCCGAACCTCCGTGACTATCATAGCCTTATTGTCTCCATAAAGTATCGCAAGGTGGCCGCATCAACCTTTGCCTTTTTGCCACCTTCGTATCTCCACCCACTTTGGATGTGCCCCACTCCAATTCAATCGGCATATCCCGGCCGGTCCACCGACTCTCACGCATCGGCTGTGCAAGTCACCCACAAGATTGATCGCAAGATGTCCCTCTCTGATTGGTTCACTTCCAGATCGGGTCTTCACACGCAGCTCAGTACGTTACCCGCTCTCTATCTCGACCTCTTCATCGTTTGTCAACGTCCGAGTGTAAACCTACGTCTGATTTACGCTCACCTCAAAAGAGGGGCGGGGCAGGAGCTTGTGCGGGTCGATCTCAGTCTCTTGTTTGCCTGAGAATTATCTTCTGTCCCACCCCCCAAACCCATTCGGTAATTTTGCCCCAAATCCGGGGACAACCAAGGAGCCGAGAACACGTGCCGGCGAGTCACTCCCCCCCTCCCCTCTCTGTTTATCTCTCCTCCCCCCCCTTTTTTTTCCCTTCAAAGGTCGGTGGCGGAAGACCGTTTCCAATCGTGCTTTCTCTCATCTTAATCTTTACCCCATATATAAATTTATTTGTCTCTTACAAGGTGAGGTCTTTTCAAATTCGTCCTCGTCTGTGCCAGGTCCATCTACGAACTTGGCTGCTGTGAATGGCACACGCGCTATCGTCGATGCGTCGATACCGTCACTCCGCCTCGCTCCCAACTCTTCCCTTCCCTTCTTCTCTCGCAAAACACGGTGCGAACCCGCCCGTTCTAGGTCCGTACGCCTCCTTTCAGATCTTTTTTGATCGGCGACGCTTTTTGCACCGAACGCCAAACACGGGCGCGCGCGCGAGTGTGGATCCGCGAACCTGAACGTGTCCGCCATCTTCTTCTTCCCCCCCCCTCCACCACCACCACCGTCTTCCGTTCCTTTTTTTTTTTTCCTACGCTTGGAAAAAGGGGGGAAGCGCCATCTCGACAACGATGCAAACATGTCTGCACACATGCCAATGTGACCATGTATGGACGGCTTGGGCCACCTCGTGGAAAGCTCGAGGCGTTTCGCCACGTCCCGGAAAGTAGTATGGATATGGATACGGATACGGATATGGATATTAGATACGGACATAATATATTTTTGCAGCGCGCTCGAACGTTTATTGAGGGCTGTAGATGATATGATGACCCGTATGTATGTATGCCATCTACCCGAGATGCGCGATAAAGTGTCGCCCCGTTTACGATGAAGGGACACCCCGCGATCCCCTCCCGGAATAAAATAAATAAATAAAATGACCGAAGGTGAAATGGAAGTAACGAGATGCCGACGCATCGAAATCTCTCGAGACCCGATGGGTGTAACGTGAACATGAACGGCCATCAGATGCGGCATCCGTGCCTTTTTTTTTTCTCTCTTTCTTTTTTGTGTTACTTATGTACATATGCAGTGGTAGGAAAATGAGCTCATGAGGCAACATATCGTCGTTGGCTTTAATTATCGTGCGCCCCTCTCGCTCGCTTTTCGTCGTTACATACAGGGTTTGCTCGGTGGCATCCAAGTTGGGCCGCACACGCACGGGGTCGTTGGAGCAGGGGGGGGGACCTCGGGAATGAACAAGAGCTGGCCCTTCCATATTCATATATATCGCGCATCGCATCCATCGACGGCTGCAGGCGGGTCGTTGGGCCTGTTGCCAAACAAACAGAGGGCGAAACGGCATCTCGCACACCAAGGGTTCGACCACACCGTATATCCCATCCTGAACACCACACCAGTGAGAAAAAAAAAGAAAAAAAGAACGGAACGAACAGAAGTTTCCGATAACGGCACACAACCCTACACAAGCGAGGACAATGAGCCCTCCCCTCCCATACGGTGAGCTAATCCAATCAGGTCATGCGGGGCGTATATGTCACGCGCTTATCTTGCTCGCGTTTACGTGTGGAAAAAAAGGGGGGGGGAGGGGACTTAGATGGAGTCTAACGCGCCATCAACGACCGAAGCGTGTGATTGTCCGTGCGTACGTGTCAAGCGGATATTGGGCCAGTGCCATAACGCCCCCCTTCGACCAAGGGGGGAGCCAGCACTTTCGTTCTGACCGTCAGGGCTCTTCAGGGTTATCGTCTCCGACCCGTCTCCGCAAAACGTCAGCGGCCATTCGGTCATGGTGGCGTGCCCCTGCACACACACTAAACCCTTTGTGTGTGATGTGATCGCATGGAAAAGTGGGTCTAGCACTGGGAAGGAAAAGACGGCGCCGCATCGACAGGGTAGCACGCCCGCGAGTAAAAAGAACGTTGTATGAGAATCGAAGCGCAAATAATGAAAAAAATGTTCCCCTTCTTTCTCTCGGACAGCTCAACTCAACTGAGTTCACCGAATCACCGTGCGAGTCTTCAGGTAGTAGCAGGTCCCAGCGTATCAAAGAAAAGAAAGAAAAAAAAAACTGATGCGGTTGGGCGAACGGGGACTTGGCATTTCGGACGATACGATACGAAGCGATCGGAGCGGAGCCATGGATGCTGGAGTGTGGGGAGCTCTTCAGTTCATACCCGCACACTCGGGGATTGCCATCGACATTCTTCGCGGTATGGCTTCGCTTTGTGCCCTCTCTCGCGAGGGAGCTGACCAACGAAAAAAAAAGCACATTATAGATCTCCCAAGAAAATGCACAACGCATACATCAAACAACTATACTTCATCGTCCGATAGCACAAGGCGGCCTTTCCTCACCGGTCGGGGAACCGTAGGAGTTGGTGGCGCACCTGCATCTGGTGTCGGTGCCTCTACTGGCCCCTCAGAATCGCTTGACACGTCGATCGTCTCGGTTGCGGGTGCTGTTGGCCTAGCCTTCTGGACTATACGTGGTCTCGGTCGTGCCTTCTTCGCCTTGGGTGGGGGAGACGGCGACCGACTACTGCGCAATGACTTGAAGATCTCATCGTCGCTGTCCACATCGTCCACATCCACAGATCCTCCGGGCGCGACAGCCACCGGATCATCCTCCGCGCTCGATAAGGTGGCACCTTTGCCCTTCTTCCGTCGCTTCTTCGTCCCAGCGGCGCGCATCGTCGCGATCTTGCCGCTCTCAGCGGCAGCGCGCGCTGTCTTCTCCCGCAACTGCTTTTCCATCTCCAGGAAAGCCTCCATGTCCCCGGTCTCCTCATCGCTATCTTCGATGAACTGAGCGGACTTGTACTTCTTCTCTTCCTTCTTTTTCTTCTCCTTCTTGGGCCGTCGGGGTTCGTCATCGGGAAGATCAACGTCGGAACCGAGTGATGGCGATCGTCGCCTGCGGCGCCTGCGTGTTTTCTTGCTGAGCATGTCACTCGCCTTCTTTCCCTCCAAGTCGATGGGATTCTTGAGGAATTGATCGACAACGTTCAATCGCTCTTGCAGCACAGACGGCACGATCGAGGCGGGTACGATCCACTGGAGCTCATCGGCGTCTGCAAAGACATTCGGTTGGAGCATTTGGAACCACGCCCCCGGAACACGTCACTGACCTTCAGCATGGATCGCGAAATCTAGCAAACGGAACATCAACTTGAGCCTCACGTTGTTGGTGGCCGCATCGGCGTGCTCGTCATTAATGTAAGGAATCTCTGCATGGTCCCCGCTCAATATCGCCTGTGTTCCGGAATGAACAAAATACCCACCATAGCCGGTGAACTTGGAAATGGCTTCCTTGAAAGCAACTCCATTCTTGGTCGGAACGTCTTCCATCTCATCGGCGTCATCATTCCGATCGTTTTGATCCGTCTCATCGACGATCCGTTGGCGCTGTCGGATGACTAACACGAGAATCTAGACCGTCACGTCCCCACGACAAAACGTCCTTGAGCCTCGTGTTGACAGCGTGGCAGGGCATGTCGACTTACGTCTTTCACCCACTCCACCAACTCAGACTTGCCTTGCTCGACGAGCGCAGCAACGGCGATTCCGATTTGTTCGCTCCAAGAATAGCCTTTCTTAACCTGGACCTCCCCTGAGAAACCGCCGCTCTCATCGGCCATCTCTCGTTTGCGATTGGCTTTTGGCTCGGGTTCCCAACTCGAATACTGTTTCCAGTGTCCGCGGTTCATGGGATACCATGCCTACGATGCAGAACGCCATCGGACGCTCGATAAGCATTGCAAACAGCGGGCAATAGATAAGCACAGATGAGTGCCTCACCTCAATCATGAGGAACGGCTCTTGCTCCACGGTCTTGAAGAATTTTCGTAATATGAACGTTATCAATTGTATGAGATCCTTGTACGACCTCTCCTTCGGAAGCGACCGCTGATCGTCGAGGATCGATTTGAAGAGATACAAGGTCGAGACCTGTTGACGTACATATAAACGCGGATTAAGGGTGAAGCAGTCACGTTCACATTGAAATACAACCCCTCCGCCTTGGCTTTGACGACTTGTCTGTGAATCAAGTCCACAGCCCGCTTCATCAGCTCGGGCGAGTCGAACTCCTTGTACCGTGAGAGGTAGAACAGCAATGTCCGTGCAATCTCGGAGTGCGCGAATTTCTGCCAACGGATCCAATTGTGATTATCGTTATCCAAGACACGACCGCGCGGCGCGTGCGTGCTTGGCCACGTACCATCTCGAAGGCTTCGAATGTAAACATTGTTTCATGGATCATATCTTCCTCTTCTGCGGCGTCACCCTCATCTTCCACGTCAGGCACGCCATCCTCTTCCGAAGGGCCGTTCACTTCATGACCGAGTCATGCTTTGTCAGACGGAGAGATAGGATCTTAACTTGCCTTTGCTTTTCTTTTTCTTCGCCGCCTTCTTTCTCACGTACACAGCACTGCTGTTCTCCTTGCCCCATCGCTCTAGCATCTGCAACAGTGCATAGGCTAGATACACGCTTGAGTTGAGATACGTCAGTGATTGCGTGCCTTCTTTGAAAGATCGCAAGCTTTCCAAAGCGATATCAAGCACATCCCCGTTATAAATCAATTGTTGCTGCAGGAGCCGCGCGGCATCGTCGAGATCTGGATCGGAAATTACCGATGAAGACATGTTGTCGATCAAGAGGAGGAGCTGGGTCAAGCATTCTATGCCCGCTTGCAATTCGTTCCACATCTTGGGCTGAAAGGGTCGAAAGGGCAAATACGGCACCAATGAGTTCAGATATTAAAGGACAATATACGACAAACCTTTTCTTCCATTGCATCCCTCATTCGTCTTAGCACCCAGATGATCCAGTTCCTATCGGTAACCTCCGCAACAAGGCCGAAATTCCACCTCCGGTGACCGTTGGCGATGTTCTCTTTGGAGCGTAGATTTAGGAAGAACTCGAGTAGCCACTTGGTGGTGTACAACAGCCGAAGATGATCCTTCTCTGTGATCTTGGGCCGTTCCGATTTGATGTCCTTCAACAATGAGGAAAGGAATGCTACACGAATCCAACGTTGTGAGAACCATGGATGGTGAGGAAGTCATCAAACACACGGTTGAAACAAGACTCCACGAACTCCTTCGCGAACCCCTGCAAGACCAGCCTCGCCTCAAAGGAGAGTGTGTCCTCTCGGGTCAACTCATCGATTTTGTTGGCTTTCCGGGCCCGTTGATGCTTTGAAATGTCCAATACACTTCCTGACTCTTGCGTAATCGCCGCTTGGCGGTGAAGGACCAACGGCCTCGAGGACGTGTCCCTTGCAGGTACGCCGGCTGTGGCCGAGGAGTCAGCACTATCGCCACTGCGGTTAGCTGTCACCTTCTTGTGGGGGTTGAGCCGAACCGCAATGGTTGTGCCAAATCGCGAATGCCGGGAAGACGCGCTGCGTGCAACGTCCCGCTTCTTCTTGTCCTCGGCCGCCAGGAGGCGGTGCAGATTCTGGGCAGGTTGCTGCGTGAACTTCATTCAACGGTTAGTTCAAGACGCGAAGATCTGACGGGTCACCTTGGTTTGGTCAATGGTCAACGCCGTTGGCTTGATGCCCCGAAACAAGAGATAAAAAATTTCCAAAACCAGCGTGTTCGACGAATTGAGCAGCGGATCTTGACCATTATTGGCGGCAATAGTGAGAAACAGATCTAGGGTGCGTGTCTCAGACAATGCCCTGACAAGCTTCGTCTGAAGGGTGGAGTATTCTGCCTGATCCGCACTGAGGTGCATGTTCGGAGGGAGGTCCTTGATGAACGCAAGATTGCGGACGAGATGCAGCACAAGGTTGACGATTTGGCCGTCACGCTCCCGGCGTTCTTTTGCCGGTTTTGCGAGCGGAGGCAGCATGATGCCAAACAAGGCCTGCATGACGCCAGGTTTGAGGAGCGCCGCCTTGTAGTGGAGGTGACTCGACGTCAGCTGCGTGTAGTCCGTGCCCCGGTCCAGCACCTCGTCTAGTTCACGAAGCTCCTCGGCCATGTCGATGGGCCATGTCATCGCAGTGATCAGATCTGCACATGCGATGGCGCGTTTGTCCTCAACATCGCCTTTGCCAGCAGTCGCCAGAAGGATGGGAACGAGGTCATTTGGAAGGACCCTAGTCTCCCAGAAGATCCGTGCAACGGTGCGTTCGTCATCATTGTCGTCCTGTCGCCAGAGCTTCTTGAGATCCCGCAGACAACCGTCTACTTCGTCACCCATGCGGTATACACTGCCCTCGTAGCCACCGAGAGCGTCCACGACGCGTCGAATGATGGGCTCGAGGACTTTTCTTGGAGATACATGTCGCTCGTTGTCGGACTGGTCCGAGCGTATCGATATCACGTCGTCGTCGCTCATGGGGTGCTCAGCGTCCGCAAAGCGTGACAACCTGACACGACAAGTCACGTCACGTGAAACTGTGATGATGTGACGAGGCACTGCCCAGGGTCATAGTCTCCTCTTCAGGGTGGTAAGTAGGTCGTTCTCACAACTGTCTGCGGATAAATCATTTCCGTGCACGACCCAAAAGATCACATATTCAATGTCAAGATGCTCATTAACAACCCTTGGTCATCAACTGCGGCAGATCGCGGGCAATTGCATTACTATGACTTGTTTTTCTTGCCGGCTCTTGTAGATTCCTTTTCTTTCTTGAGGCGCTCTCTCTCCGCCTCCTCCTCGGCGATCTCATGTGCCTTGTCGTTGATGCCCAGTCGGTTACGAGCAATCTATCAGCGAGCGTCGTCAACCAATCTAATCGTCTGCGCCCTCGAGCACCCACCTCGATAGCGTAGAACTGCATCCGTGTTACTGTGGGACATGTGTCAGGGTCAGGACAAACGATCCATCGGGAATAACCAGAACAAACCGAAAATGGTGTTGGTCTCGGTATACTCCTTCGTCGCGTCCGTACGTATGAGAGAACCAAAGTTGAACTCCTTTACTTTCTTTTCATATCTGTATAACATATGATTGGGACAGCCAAGGAGATTGTGGCAAGCAGCAACATCATCACGTATACCGTCCAGGGACAGATAACAAGGTCTGCTCACTGATTAATGAAATCCCTCCATTTGCTTTTTCCTTGCTCGCTTTTCAGCCAATCCTCGTCCAGTTTCAACAGCTTCTCGTGGCCTTCTGCACTAAGCTCGGGGAACGTGGCAACGGTATGCGCAAAGATTTCATCGTCCAACCTAACTCGAGAAATTTGTTATTCAAGAAATCTGGATAAACGGAACAAAAGGACAGAACTTTGTCAGCTTGAGCTCACGCGGCGGAACCTTCTCCAGGAGATTCCAGTAGGTCTAGATACGATCAACGGTCGGATCCAAAACAAAGGGTCCGTGACCCCGAAAGAGCAGCGCGTCAGACTCACCTGCGCATGCTCGACAGCCTTGACAGCGAATCTAGCCTCGGACGCAGATTCAAATCAGCACGAGAAAGAGACCCGCCGTGATGCACGCACTGTTTTTCAATCTTCATTTCGAGTCAGGACAACCGAGATAGTTCTCATGAGCAACGTGGTTTCAATGTGCTAGCGCAAGCGTTCGAAGAGCACACCTCGACAAGATTCTGAGCTTGGTTCGGATCAAACCGTTGAGTCGTCGACATCGTACTGGTTTACGTCCAGAGGATTGGAACGATATATGTAGCAAACCTTGACCGTGGGCCTGGCAGTGGCAAATATATTGAGAAGTTGAGGGACCGTGGCGGACCGTGGCCATTACATCCGACTCCTGGTTTAGGGTTAAGGTTACACTGGCTTATCTCTCTACCGCGTAAGGCTAATACCATCCGATCAACTACGATTTCGCCTTGCCCTTGTTGTCTATGCCCACCCCAAAACGTTTCAGCTTCTCAAAATACTTCTGTACACGACTTGCAACCTGTCTTGGGGTTCGTCGCCCTCCCATGGCCTGCGATATTTTGGCCCACCTGCCACGCATGTGAGTAAACGCATGGACGACGGCGCACGGAAGTACGTGCCGGTTCCTTTCTCCGTCTGGAATTTCTTCCAACAGCCGTTCCAGAAGATGCTGTTCGGATACAGACCAGGCTTGCTTGTATGTGTCAGACTTGTTCTTATCCATCTCTGCGTTTACCTCCGATTTGGACAGCGGCTCTGACTTTGGTTTACAGACGGTGTCATGTATTTCCGCAGTGTCACGGGAGCGCTTGCCGAGGGTTTGTGATGACATCGGGGAAGCTGCAGGTTCATTCTCTGGCTCCGTTGGCGTCGTCAGAGACTGAAACTGGAGTTTCAGGAATGGTTTACGCGTACGAGACGTCCGATTGACGATGTCACGCCGGGGTGGGTGAGGCCTCGGCAAGTTTAGCGTCGCACTGCTCTGCATCGCATCCTCGAGAGTTTCCGCGTTCGCATTATCAGTATCCACAAGATCGCCGGTATGGTCTGGAGAGTCCAGAGGCAGAGACATACAAGAAAGTGGCGTCGCCGTGTACATGTCCACGTCTGCGCTCTTGTCCTCGACGTCATTTCGGATGGGCACAGCGTCGGATGGCCGCTCCCCAAGGTTGCATACGGAAGCCATGCTTGGTCTGGCAATGCGCTTCCTCTGCTCTTTAATTTTGATGTGTGCACGTTCGCGCTTGAGGGTGGCCGAATTGGGGTTCTGAACAGCTGGCTCCTGCCGGTGTTCATCATTTTCATCTTCAGAAAGAGAGGATGGTAAGGTAAGAGTCGGGACATGATTAGGGTCGTTCGACGACAAGTTAATGTGGGGATTAGAAGTAACCGTAGGATTGGAAAATGCGACCATGTCAGTAGAGGTGGATAACGATGCAAATACGGGATCGAGGATGGTTTTGCGTGCGTCTTTGACGAATCTCTGAAGAAAGGAGAGCGGCGAGCGCTGAGTAACGGAAGGAATGGCTTCTTGCGTATGATTAATGCGAGTGCGAATGGCGAGGGTACGTAGTGGTGTTGCATCTATCACTTGCAATGAGCAAGACTTGCCAGAGACATAGTAATAGATGCAGACCAGCCGATGAAAATGCTTGCCAGTCAATGTTGGTCGGAAAGGACTGAGCGGGATGGTAATCTTGCAGTCCTGATATCTCTTGTTCACCTTTCACCACATTGGATGTCGACGCATCATTCTCCTGCGCAGAGTTCAGGTGGCACAGCAGTGCGGAAGGAAAGTGGGATACCTGCAAATTGCTGCGATTCACAAACTGCTCCAGAGACGCGACGGCGACTGCCTTGAGTTTTTTCAACCGTTCGATATCCGACTGCGTGCGTGCAAGCAACGTTCTCTGATGCTGTAAGTAAGCAGAGAGCGCCTCAAGCCTGACATTGATTTCGTGAGCCACGAGAGCTCTATGTGAGATGGCACGTACGTCTCTGCACGTCTTGGATCCATGAGCGACCGCTGCTCGTCGTCGTGGTCATGGAAAGAAAGAAAGAGCAACTTGACAGTCGTCGCCAACGTCGGCCACAACGTCCACTCGCCCCGCCAAAATTTCTCCTATGGCACCGAGATCGAATTCACGTCCCCTTTCGGAAAATTGGTCTCACGCATCTTGTGAATTAGGACGGCTATCTCGAACGCGCCGACGTCGTGCTCGTCGTCGCCGACAGCGAGCAAGCACTAAATTGACCTCCGCTCGTCGTGCAGCACGATGTCCTCGCAGTCCCTCAACACCGCCTCGACCACCTCGCTCTCGCCGAGCATCGCCAATCTCAACGCCCTCGCCTCCCCCAAGCCCTCGCCCGAGTCCATCCAGCTCGCCCAGCAGCGCCGTCTCACCGCCTCGTCGCTGCCGCCCCCGACATCCCTGAATCTGGTAGAAACCTCTCTATACGCTCAGAATGACCCCAGCTGATCGCCACTGTGGTAGCCAGAGCCAGTGTACGGCCATTCGCCACCCTCCCCACGCAGACCGCACTCACCGCTTCGCAACGACTTAGTACCAAGAAGAAACTCACAAGACAGCCACTCTGGCGACGACCATGACGACGACGACGACAATAACAACGATGCCAACCGCACGTGGGTGCGCGCGCAGTCCCCCACGCCCGCATCAGTGACCCAGTTCGCGGCCAACCTTGCACATCGGGTCGGTTCGTTCATCAGCCCTGCCCCAGGCAGCAGAGCCCTCCCATCGGACGCGGAGCTAGAGGCAGAAGCACAGCGCGAACGCGACCGGAGCAGGCGCGAAGCTGAGCGGATACTCACCCGAGAAGCAGAAGAACGACGCGCAGTCGAGGAACGCATCTTGGCCATGATGAACTCCAACTCTCCCCAATCGTTGCCCCCTCCACGTGGTAGATCCCAGACGCTGCCCAACCCGCCCTCGCCTGCCTCGTCCGCTAAGGAGGGCGTCACAGGTTGGTGGCAGACCGCAAAGTCCAAACTCACGCCCACCAAAGACAAGGAGCCTCTCACGCCCGCACAGCAGGTCATCGAGCAGACCAGATCTCGTGAAAAGGAAAAGGTAAAAGACAAGGACAAGGACAAGGATTGGCCCGCGGCTGCTTCGAGCAAATATGCCGACCCTGCCTATCTCAATCTCAAGATCCCTGCAGGCGGTTCTACGCCGCGAGCGTCCTCCTCTCCCACTTCACCTACCCCGAACAAGACACCAGTCAGGCTGTCGCCCGTACCTGTGCCCCAACCCATCAATCTCTCCCCGATCTCACTCCAGCGGGGTACCTCCCCTGGCGGATCTCCCGCACGTGAACAGTCCCCTATGTATGCATCATTCACCCCTTCAGGCACTCTGGATGTCCCAGGAACACTGTTGGTTATAGCCAAACGCTTTGAAAAACTCGAACGCTGGACCGTCTCCCATGTGCGTGCCCTCGAAGACCGCATGGGAGATGTCGAACGCTGGCTCGTCGACAAGGAAAGCGAACGCGGCAAGGAAAAAGAAGAACAAGAAAAAACGAATCAACACGAGCAAGTCGCGCGCCTGTCAGAGACTGACCTTGGGTCCATCAGAGATGACATCACCGAACTCCAGGGGCGCATCGGCGAATTGGGGCGAGAAATGGCGCGATTTGCGACATCGCCTGCTGTTCTATCGACCAACCCCGCCGTTCGGGAGTCCCCCGAGCTCTGTACGGCCCCTCCTACCGAGTCGGTGATCGTGAGCACACACGAGTCGTCGTTTGGCTCGACAGCCTCAATGAGCCCACCAGAAAGTGGGGTCAGCACACCGGCCATGAACGCTTTTTCGACACCTCGCCGTGTGCCCTCGCTCACCGCCCGCGAGTCTACCAGCCCGCCTCTTGCCCGCGTTGGGACAACAAAGACGCCATCCAGAGCAGGCAGGCGTCTTCCATACCCCACAGGAGACTATACCAGCCCCGGCGAAGCGATTTCTCCACCACAAACACCCGCCAGCTCTCCCCCTCCCGTTTCACGTCCCACGTCGATGGTCATCTCTGGCCTTCCTCCCATGTCTCCTCCACAAGAGTTTTCCACACCCACGTCGCCACCATCACGAGTGACGTCCCCCACGCCGAGCGGTCTCCCTCCGCCTCACATTCTCAATGCGCGACGAGGCAGCGTGAGTCCGACCCCGATATCCGCTGGGCGAAAACGCTACACGGTCGCACTCGGCGGCCCGATCGTTGCGCCGCCAGAGGTGGAGGCCGAATACGAGCGTGAGCGGGCAAAGACACTGATGGGCACTGCATACTTTTCCACCGCGGCGGAGAGCAGCGGGGACGACGACGAGCTCGGTGCGGAGACGGTGGGTAGAAAGGGTGCGGCGCGTGCGGCGGCGGCGGCCAAGCCTGTGGGTGCGGAGGATCGGGGTGGACAGGCAGAATCGACGACGAGTCCGAGGGCGAGAGCACAGTCGACGTATGGTGCGCCGTCGTTGCAGAGCAATCAAGCGAGTGGGTTGTCAAGGCATCGTCTCAGGTCGCAGTCGACGGACTTCCGGGCGGACAAGAACAAGGAAGAGACGGGGGACCGCCAGGCGAGTCGATTTGTCGATCCGCTCGTCTTGCGACGACAATCCAAATCCGACAAGGTTAAAGAGAACAAGCCGGTGGTGGGGCCAGGGAAGAAGATCGGACAGTTGGTGGCATTTTTCGATTCAGAGAGGAGTTGAACACGATGTCGCACTTTCCGAGTCAGTATCGACTTGCTCACTTTTATATGCAGTGACCAGCAGAATTTATTAATACCATACCACAATTACGATTACCCGTAAAAGATGACTCGATTAGGGTTGCTTAGTCAGGATTCGTGGTTGAGAGGAACAGTTTTCCAAAAAAGGAAAGTGAAGCTGTATGATGGCACCTTGGTCGGAGAGACCCCTGCAAAGCTAATTAGCAAAGCCGAGCCATAAAGCCGAACCTCTCACAGTTCCGTTCTCTTTCTCTTACCAACATCTGCTCCTCGCATGCCAACACAAGCACCGCCCGTCTCAGGGCGGCCCCCGAGCATGGGCACCGACAAGTCCAACCCTAGACGGCCTACAGAGGACGACGATGCTCGTCCGTACGTGATCGTGAGCGACATTGGCAAAGGAAGCTTTGCAACTGTGTTCAAGGGATACCACGAAGCACGTACAACCCTCTCCCTTCTTTCCCCTCGTGCGCTGACACGCTCTTGGCGCCTATCAGGACACCCACCATACAGTCGCGATCAAGTCCGTCCGAAAAGATATCCTCACTGCCAAACTCCTCGACAACTTGCAAAGCGAAATCGAAATCCTCAAGTCACTCTCCCATCGCCATATCACGAAGCTCATCGACATTGTGGTACGTGGCATTTCAGTCCTGTTGGAAATCGTGGTCTGCGCAAGCGCGTCTCTCCCTTCTGACATACCTTTTTTCTTGTGTTGAATCGATCATACTCATTATCCTCTCTCAGCGCGCCGAACGGAATATATTCCTCATCATGGAATATTGCGCAGGTGGCGACCTCACTAACTACATCAAGAAGCGTGGTCGCGTCGAGAGTCTCGAATATGCTCCGACTCCCGGAGCCGCTCTGCAATACTACCCCCATCCAAGATCAGGTGGTCTCGACGAGATAGTTGTCCGTAGTTTCCTGCGTCAGCTCGGTATGCGTTCTCATCGTTTCGTTCACACGCGTAACATTGACCATGAACAGCCCGAGCGCTCAAGTTTTTGAGGACCAGAAACCTCATCCATCGAGATATCAAGCCACAGGTGATCTTTGTCTCGCCCTTTTCTAGTGCTTCGGACTAATTAAATGTAGAACCTGCTGTTAAACCCGGCTCCTCCCGAGGAGCTGGCCAAAGGACATCCTATTGGTGTACCAATCCTCAAGGTTGCCGATTTTGGGTTCGCACGCTCCCTTCCCAATGCGATGCTCGCAGAAACACTCTGTGGCTCCCCGTAAGGACCTTTCCGTGTCAGAATCGGTAAAATGCTGAGTATCGGACTAGGTTGTATATGGCACCTGAGATCCTGCGTTACGAGAAGTATGATGCCAAAGCTGATCTTTGGAGTGTTGGCGCTGTACTGTATGAAATGTGTTTAGGGAAACCACCATTCCGCGCGCAGAATCACGTCGAGCTCTTGAAGAAGATTGAACATGCCAAAGGTGTTAAATTTCCCGACGAAGATAACTCACGTACACCTCCAAACCAACCCGCTCCACAAGTTGGTTCCTCGACAAAACCGGAAGAAGCACAGACAATACCTTCGGACATCAAAGATCTTATTCGTGCCCTTCTCAGGCGTCGACCTGCGGAACGTGCTAGCTTCGAAGAGTTCTTCAAAAGCGAAGCCCTAGCAAAGTCCAAGTTTCCTCGTCCAGCTCCCGAACCTTCATCGCGCACGACTACTATCGCGACTGTTCCCAGTACGCAGCCTGAAGAGGACGATGATGCGGTTACTGGTAAAATTCCAGAGCACCACAAGGTCATTCCGCCAGAGGTGCTCGACCCCAAGGCGATGATTCCACCGAGCAAGTTTCATTTTCGACGAAGGGAGATGATTTCGGAAGATGTGATCCCTCTGGTGCCACCTGGTCCATCTTCTCAAAGGTAATATATCTGCTTAGCACCTCGCACATTGAGCCTGATTTACTATGAATAGTCCACCCTTGCCGCGTGACAAAGAATTCCCAAACACGACCGAACCCGTTCAAATCGGAACTGACCCAGAACCTGATCCGGCCGTGGAAAACGACAAAGTTCGGCCCACCCCTAAGCCCTTGTCTACTGAGGGGTCGATCATCCCTGGCGAATCAGAAGAAGATGGGATCATTCGAAAAGAATACGTGCTTGTCGGTGATACCCGTGCTCTCGAGTTTAACCGCGCTGTGGATGGTAAATCATTTCCATTCCATCTATGAATGCAGATCCCTCACCACAGGATTCACAGAACTCAACACAGCCCGCCGTAGGACACCTCGCGAGCTCCGCGCTGGTGGTTCGCCTCTTGCCGATGAAGTACTTCCCTCGGACCATGTTCCACCCTCGCCTCGCTCGAGTTCTCCTCTATCCGCACCGATCCCTACGAACTACCAAACCACGTTTCCTCCTCCGCCACATCCTCTCGCGCCACCTCTCTCCTCTTCCCCTAGTCGGGCGGCTTCGAACGCGCTCAGTCGTGCGCTGTCGCTTGCCTCTCGTAAACTGTTTGGGGTCACAACCCCCAAATCACCTATTTCCCCGGGTTCTGGCCATTACCGTGCCCCACCCTCGCCCCGTCGACCACAAATCTTGCTCAGATCGCCGACGAACGAAGGCGACCTAAACAAGAATGGTGTACTCGTCTCTCGTGATCCAATGGAGGACGAATTACTCGCTGCATTGGAGGAATTGGCACAGAAGACGGACGTACTAACACATTGGGCGGACGAAATGTATGAGGCCGTGAAGGCGATACCACAGAGTCAGTCATGTCTGGCCCGCTCTCGTACCGTACTGACGTCTCCACAGAGCCTCTTCCCGACCCCGCCAAGTTTACACGTCGCGAAGGTGAAGCTGCCAAGCACGCCGAACGACGGTTGAATGCGGATCAAGAAGCAGAGTATGCTGCCGTGACCTGTGTTGCGGTATACATGCTCTTGATGTCCTTCTCTCAAAGGGGCATCGATAAGCTACGCAACTATCAAGAGCATCTACGGATGCGGTATCCGGACGGGGATTTCATGGTTAGCGTGGGCTTTGACGACGGTATGTTCTTGTTACTACGTCTTGGGACTATGCTGACGCGTCGTGCAGCGCTCGCGTGGTTCAAGGAACAGTTTATCAAGTGTAATGACCGTGCTGCGCTCGTCAAGACGTGGTTGCCGGTGCAATATGACGGTCCCAAGATATACCTCGATCAACTGGTATATGATCGCGCGTTGATGTTGGTGAGTGTGGTTGCTCTTTTCTATCAGCGTCGTTGCTCATGCTATGGCTACAGAGTCGAACCGCGGCTCGGAAGGAACTCTTGGATCAAGCGGCAAGCCCCGACGAATGTGAGAAGTTGTACGAAGAATCATTGTGGTGTCTGTACACGCTGCAGGACGACCTTCAACAAGACAATCCGTTCATGGAAGAGGATCGCAACACGATTGCGACCTGTGCGTGTTACCGTGCCTCGCTATGGCCGCGTTACTGACGCATTGTAGGGATAACGAGGACGAAGCTTCGCCTCGTTCGATGTCACGCCCGGATGGGCATGAACGACAGGGACCGCGTGCAGGATGCACGCATGGATCAGAATCTCGTCGATGCAAGATATCCACCTCCATGGGACCCACAAGCGCTCGAGCGACTCGAACAGCAACAGCAGGCTGCGGCTGGGCAACACTCGTGATCAATATGTTTTTTTTTGTCATTCACCATTGTTTTCAAGTTTTTTTTTCCTCGCTGGTATGCATGATCGATGTTGTAACATGTGTGTGCACAAGATTTACATTTTTTATTTATTTTGGATCGAGTCGAGCGAACGATGATCGGGCTTGTTCGTCCCCGGACGGTGTACATCTTTTCCTTTGCTTTTTTTTATCGTTTGTTGTGGCATCTAACTCCTATGGACACTGCTCATTGCTTGATACCACTGTAATATCCAATTGTTGTATTCTAGCCCTAGATGGTATCAATGTACCATTTTTAATTCTGGGGGATCGCAGGCGTTTTGACAGGATAGAGCAACTACGTCATGGTCCCAATCCATGCTCCTACGTACAGCCGACTTTGATCAGAAATCAAAGCTCTTGTTCAAGTCCTCATACAACAACTCTCTCATTCCAGGTGGGAGTAGTGGTTCCCCGCCCGGTCGATCCGTAATGTACTCTGCGGGCCAAAGTTACACACCGAGTTACTTGGAGAATAACCCAGACTGACTGAAAGGCATCTCGACGCTCTCTTTAGGGTTGAATTGTATCGTCGGAAACGTCTGGCGGGGCGCATGAGCGTGAGGACATCGGGTGGCCTTACGAACGCACGACATAGGGAATCTCGTCCAACGCGACTGTTTTTTTCTCCGCGTTTCAAACAGACCAAGGACATGCAATGGCATCCGACGCACCCTTGTCGTACACGACCCGCTTCGTCACGCCAAGGGCCGTGTCTGTCGTCATCTGCACCGGTCCGAGATGACGCGTCGGGAACCCGAGCTGGCGGAGCTGTGCCGTGCGGTCCCTCGGTGGGTCGTCGCCTCGTGTCGCATGAGCAACGCAGCGCGTCCGAGACGCAAAAAAGTGAATGTTACCTAGGATGCCCTGACGGAACGGATGCGCGCGTGAGTCGTCGAAAAAAAAAAAGAAAATGGAGGAAAAAAAGAAAAAAAGCCCAACGGCGTACTTACCCCGAACAGGAACCACGCGAACGCCTCGCCGTCCGCGGGCGTGAGCGGGCGCTCGGCTTTCGGGTCGAGCAGGCAGACGCGGGAGAGGGGCACGCCGTGCGCGTCGAGCAGCGCCACGACCGCGTCGGTGCACGCGTGAGCGGCGGCGACGGGTCCCGCGACCGCGGCCAACCGGGTCTGCAGCGAGGCGCACGCTCGGGGCGAGAGGTGGGTGAAGAGGACGCGGGCGGAGGGGCCGGCGAGCGTGCGCATGTGCTGGATGGACGGCGGTGTCGGCCGGGGTGGGGGCGTGTGTCAAGGAGGGGAGAGGGGCTGACCGTGTACTCGAGCTCGACCCAGGGCGGGAGGGCGCTCGGCGTGTTGTCGTCCTCTTCCATGTGCTCTGCGGGTGGGCTCAGCGGTCGCGGTTTGCTCGAGTGGTACGATCGGAGGAACCTATGACGTATGTAAAGCCCATCGTTGGTAGAGTTGTCCCTGCCTGGAGGGTGAGTGGTTCTGATCCCTAAATATGTTATGCTGAGGGTACTCACCCCCAAAGCGAAGTTATGTCGGGTTGCCTGGGGATATATGTGACACTTGAAGACCTGGAAAATCAATTACCAGAAAAATCTCGACGCTTACTTGGATATGGCGGGATGACTTGTCAAGGGCTATCAGTTAGTACTGGCAAACGATCATCAAGATCGTCAAGGTTGAATTGATCGGTCTATTATTTGTCATATCCCTTTTTGGTATCTCACGTTCACAGTTAACCGGAACCTTTAGGAAAGCATCATAGAATGAGCTGTATTGCCGACCAACACAACTTCGTCGCGGTCACAATGGAGTGAAGAAGATGTTTTACAGTGCGAACGTCCAGAGTGTGCCTTCGGTGCCAGCGCACTGGATGTGCTGGTGAAAAAGAAAGTAAACATTGGTCCTCCTACACCATAGGATTGTGGATATGGAAATGCCCGGGGGCTACTAGCACCCCTTCAAGGGTCCTGCATAGTATTGAGGTGTGTGGTTAGTCCAAAGTCAACAGCAGTTGAAACGTAATGTAGGAAAGGCCGAGCTTCTTGGACACTCTCGAACTACTCTTGCTCTGGTTGTTACACGACACGTTATTACGACCATTCTGGAACGACGTTTCTGTGCTCGGCGCAGATGTGTGTTATCCCATACATGATTGTTACAAGATTGCGCTACCACTAAGGCAATTCCGCCCCTGCATGGTTGTGTGGCGAGGCTGATCGGGCTAGTCGTTACATTGATCCTCACTTTCACTAAAATCGTCATTTGAGGAACAAGGTCAGTGTCGATCTTGGACAGGATCAGAACTACTTTACCCATCTGATGAAGGATAGTCGTCGCTCTTTGCGACCTCCGTCCAAGAATCAAAGCCAAAGATTCTCGGAATTTTGTTGCGAGCATCTTGATTTGCCGCCTCAAACTTTGTCTTTGCATCCATTTTGCAAAAAATACAGAGCCCTTCGTCCCACTCGCGCTTCCAAACGCTAAAGGGATATTTGAGGGTTGGTTCGTTTGACATGAGCCTTAACAAATTGCTCATACAAGCCGCGGAGTTTGTACGGCACATGGGTAAGCTTTGTGCCAGCCGTGTTCGGAAGGTCTCAAGCACGTCCTTTAGGAGCATGGCGGCTCGCATATTTTCCGGAGAAAGCGTGTAGGTGGTGTCCTTGAATTTGTAACCATCGAGGATGGTTATCAAGGGACACGAGATAACACACTGAAACATCGTCGACGGGAGAGGCGCTCGGAAGTCTAAGTCTTGCAGAAGATTCATGATCTGAAAGTTGTGTGGGTCGTTGTCGGTGATACGTGGGAACAACTGTAACGCCCTGGATTTTGATGCTGTGATCTGGGTGGCCACATCCAACCCGTTATATTCAAAGCCCAGTCGTTCCGTCGCCTCATTGAGGAGTTGCGGGATGATATACTTTTTCCCCAAGCGCAAGAATGCGGAAATGACGGGAAGCGGTGCCTTTTTATGGGTTGGCACGGGATACCTACAATTGCACACGGTTAGTATTTATAATTTAGCAACGTATGGGCTGTCGACTGCCGCCAAGCAGACTACATCACCTTCTATCATACATGGCCTTGAGCATCATCTGAACATCGACGGCCGCGTCATGGAGGTGTACAACAGGACAGTTTTCGATGTATTCTTGTTCGGGCCCCTCGCTGGGCACTGGACAATCAAACATGCCTTTGAAGACTTCGGAGTAGGTGCTCAGGACACCACGATGGACACGAAAGTATTTTCCCTGAGCTGCGAGGACGACGTTTCCGTCGTGTGCGAACCACGGATCGAGATGATTTGACTCTGCTTTTCGATTTTCCTCAGCCATGATCGGAATAGCTCGCTGAGCTTTCGACGGTCTCCGAGGAGACTAGGATCTAAGACGTGTCCATTTAGAATGCCATACAGCGAGGCCCGCTATAACTCACCGGAGCCACCGTCGTGTACCAACGACACGAGTCACTGAGGGGGACACGGGGATGGAATGGACTTATATTGTGGTGAGAAACGTGGAAGATGCGTGGCCGTACGATAATAGTCATTGGCGTCTATCGTCTACCGGTGTTATATCCGGGCGCTGGACAGAGAACGATTGGATTCGGTAGCCTACGGGACGACGTTATGGTGGTCAAGACAAAAAACCGAACTTAGGGGCGAATCCCTGCAGTCCAAGCAATGACGACAGTCCCCGTGGCCTCAACCAATACCACTAACGCGTTCTACAACAACCGGGTCCTGTGGACTCCTTGTCGACTTGAGGTAAAAGTCCAAAGGTTCATCACCAGTTCGGCAGTCTGCCCATTGTCACACGTTCAAACGTTCATCCTTCACCATTATCGGATCGTGTAAGTATACGATGAGTACATCACTTTAAAGATCTTATAGTTTCTACAGAAGGTTCTTGCCATGACACTTGGACACATATCGATGACGTAGGAAACACAAACAGTTCGGCGAGATAATGATGTTTTGAGATTCCGGAGAGATATCGAGACTCTGCTCATTCCAGGTGATGCCAGGTCGCTACTGGTCCCAAAGCGTCGCCAGAAGACTGATTCAAGTTGTTGGTTTTGTTACTATAAATATGTAGTGCTGACTCGGACTAATTACATGGGTCCCTTCCCCCATCGAAGCAATGAGAACAAAGACCGGCGCACATGCGCACGAGTATCACGAAACGAGTGAACCCGGGAAAAAGTAGAACCTGTGATTGTTATACGTTGGAAGTTGCAGGAGAAAGGTGATACACTGATACTCGACTTCCACGCTACTCTAGCAATCGAGCATGATAATCCCCTTTAGTCATTGTCGATAAATGATGTCAGATCTCACCTTCAACTTAGATTCGAGGGCTGGATTCGGAGGTTGGCTTATCTTGATTTTTGGACAAGGTTGTACCAAGCATCCGACGTGGAAAGAGAGCCATTGCTCTTCGCAACTTCCGCCCACGATTCAAAACCGAAAACTGCAGGAAACCTGTTCCAAGCATCCTGAATCGCTGAG
>JBBPLE010000070.1:26987-49370 GCA_038089675.1 Boletales sp. KT-2023b
CCAACGTGTCCCTATCCTGCCTGAGGGCTTCAAGGCTGTTGGACACATGGCGAAGGCGGAAAGTCGCCACTCCTAGCCACTTCCGCCCAGTCATCCAAATGAAAGACGCGCGGAATCTGGTTCCAGGCGTCCTCCATCGCTGCACGATGCTCTGCCTTCAGCGCCATCCTACAAGGGTCGCAAAACAGTCTGTCCCACTTGTGCTTCCAGGGACCAAAGGGTTGGTTGTCAATCGATCCGAAAAACGTGTATCAACAGATATATGGTGCAGACAGGGTGGGTGTGAAGTGCAGCCATGAGATGCATGCGGTGGACACGAAAACCTTTTCCCTGGACAACAAGGACAAGATTTCCGTCGTCGAGCCATGGCTCGAGGTGTTCCAGTGTCTTCTTTGTCACACCCTTGAGGGTGGAGGTGACTTGGCACACTGCGTTCGAATCGTCGGGGGTCATTTAGAGTAGGAATGAAGAGCCAGTACAACACATGTCTGTTAACGATAACAGCCAAAGTTTAAGCAGGTAGCCGAAACGTGTAAGCCAATCAAAACAGGCCGTTATCGTTGACAAGCACATGCTGTACAGGGCCGAAAAGACAAAGCTTGGATGCCAGTACTCGGAGTGGAAGAATTGTTGACGGAGTACCGTCATTCGTATTTGCTTTAGGCCCTGTACAGCATGTATTTGTTAACGATAACGGCCTGTTTTGATTGGCTTACGCGTTTCGGCTACCTGCTTAAACTTCGGCTGTTATCGTTAACGGACGTGTGTTGTACAGGCTCTTAGCCCCATCCGTATGTCATGGCAAACCCCGCGATATTCCGCTTTTTTTTTTCGGTCCGTGAGTGTAACGTTGGATACTTACCTTCGGACTTAACTATTTCAGATTACTTAGTTTCTTTCCTTGCGGGTCTCGTCTATCCTCCTCACTTATCAGGCGAACGTGACAGACCGTCACTATACCCTTCCTTAGCTATCATCGCTGTGTTACCTGGCGTAACGGTGAAGTGGCGGGAGTTCAAGAACGCACCTGCAAGCCGCAGTTTTCACCCAGAGCATGATGTGAGGGTACGTGCCCAACATGGTTCACAAGCTCGGAGTTGCTCTGAACAAAGTAGGATAGCACGATGTTTCCACCCAGCGTGGGAAATTGGATCCACCTGGACAATTGATCACGGAGATCTGAAACGGTTTGTCATGTCAAAAAACGCAAATTGGGGAGGATTCATGGATGGCACCCGCGTTCCGACCATCCCTCGTTTGAATGACAGCATGTCCTAACATGGGTGGTCCAACCCCAGATTAACGTACGCATGTGCATCCACGACGCTCCAGAATCTACCAAGTGTTTCTCCAATTTCCGGTATCGGTGACCATTACATCTGTGACATTGTCATTCTTCAAAGTACAACTACAACTTACAAGCAATTGATCGAGGGCTCTATGTATCCCCCCTCCCTCAAGATAGCGAGGTCTACATAAAACGCAACGTCATCCCACTTACACAAGACGGACGAGGCGGCAAGTCCCGTCCTCGCGGCCCCGACATACCCCCACACAGGAACCAACTGTCCAGACTGTGAGATAGAAAAGAGAGACGGCCGTGGGCTTGGTTACAACAACCGACCCCTGGCGCATACCCTGCACTTGCAGCGTTCACGGGGCCCAGATTCTTGATTGATCTTCGCGTCCTTGTCTAGGTCTTCCCAAGGACCAAGACCCAACACAACAGGGAAGTACCTCCACAACTTGGACCACGCCTCTTCGTGCCGTTTCATGAGCAGTAGCGCAGAAGCGGCTTCAGCATGCGAAGCAGGATTCCGTTGCGAGTCATGGGACGATAGCAATGTGAACGAGTTGATCATATCTCCCCCAACCTCTGCAAGGTAGCGTTGTCCACGGAGGCAGTACCGTCTGTTGGCGTTGGACAGGGTGTACCATTGTCCGTTGAATTGGTAACCTTCTGCGATCGCAAATGGAGGGCAAGCAAGGCAGATGTAAAAGATGGCGAAAACGACTGCTGAGAAGAGCCCCACTTCGCTTGCAATCTGCACGATTGTGAAATTGAAGGGGTCGTTCCCACTGATTCGCGGAAACAAGGGCGTGTCACCTACAGCCGACAGCTCGGACACGTGGGCGAGCGGAGAAGCACCAAGCGAAAGCATTTTTCGTCCGTCCTCGAACAACTGTTGTATGGCGTATTTTTTGCCCATGCGCAGAAATGCTCGCAGGACGGGGATGGGCATGGGAGTTTCGTTGGGGCCAGAACTTGAAATAGGCGAATCAGTGCTGCCCAGCACGGAATGTACCCAGGCCTATACCTCCTCGGATAGAGCGCCTTGAGCATTGTTTGAACATCGTCCACTGCGTCCCGAAGGTGTATGACAGGGCACCCATCGATGACATCCGTCTTTCCGTTATCGGAAAAGATAGTGAAAACGTCCTCGAAAACCTCGGAATGAGAAGATAGGACTGCACGGTGGACACGGAAACAATTTCCCTGGACAACAATGATAATGTCGGCATCCTCTAACCACGGTTCGAGGCGCTCCCGTGGCTCCGTCGCATCCCGAGTGGTGTTTTCGGAGGCCATTTAGAGTCCAAGACGTAGCTCTAGTACCGAAAATTGCTGAAAGCAATAAGTGCACTGAGGTTCAATGTGGGACAGGGGCTTCAAGGAGGTGGTGGTGACGCAACGAGTTGGTTACATAAAGGTACTCACCAGTAACGTTCTGTGCGCGACGACAGAATTTCTGCTTTGTCGGCGCGTATACAATGCCTTTAGGCCTTACAGTCATATCCTCGAGGTCGTTGTCTCATTGTGCACATACTCAACGTCAGTGAACACATGTCAGAGTTTAAATTTCACCAACGCCTCTGCCTCGCTGTTGTCGCACGACGACTATCAGTGGTCACTAGGTCACTGTCGCCGCTCGCTATATCAGTTCAGGGTTCTCAAAATCAAAAAAATCGCTTCTTTGAAATCGAGGAATTTGAAGATTTAAGGCATCCTACGCCAAATATGTAGCTATTCATACTTAGATCGCAATAACAATTGTTCGGATCCAGGTTTGTCTGGAGCTTGTGGTGGGCCGGCTTCTTTGGTAAACTTCTCTCCCCGAAAGAGTGAGAATTCGCCATCTGAAGCAATTTTGCTCGACGTCTTGCAAGAGCATTGTGTAAGTCGACCCGTAGATAAACCTGACTTGTTTCTGCCAACATAAAGCGCAGACCGCGAATCATGGCTCAGTGCTTGTTGTGCAAACGTGATTACAAGCTTGCGACCACGCAAGAGCTTCCCGTTCGTAGTCTGCAGGGCCTTTGCTGCGTCCTAGATTGCCAACGGACAGAGACAGCGTACGTGGTTCTGGATGAGCCCTCGGTCATGTAGCCCAGGCGGTACCACCCAATGCGCATTCGTGATAACGAAGGACACGACATTAAAAAAGCACTAACATAACCAAAGGCGTATGATAACTTACCGCCTCGTCCATGTACTCGACGAATACATATTTTCGTGGCTTCCTTTTGTTGATACCGGACTCATGGAATAGGAAGTTGGGTTTTGCCATCTTTCCAAACTTTGAAAAGACCTGAAGCAATCCATGTCTTGAAATATGTAAAACGGTGGTTTCGAGTTGTGGTCGATGTGTTGTGGGTCACTCATCCGCAGTTGCACCAAGATTGCCCACGTATATAGAGCCGCTCCCTCAGCAATTGAAGTGCATGAGATGATGAAGGCACCGATTTCACTTCACATTTCGGGTCCTGGGATCTACAGTATCAACAACTCGGCATTTTCCGAATAACTGTACAGTTCCTCAGCCCCGCTAACCGCGATCACACAGACCGTGTTCCCCATCGCCAACAATATGGGCAAAGGTAGGTCATCGTCGCCGGGCTCTGCACCGATACCGTCTGCTCAACGCCAGTAATGAATAGTCCACGGATCTCTTGCGCGTGCCGGAAAGGTCAAGTCGCAAACACCCAAGGTGGAAAAGCAAGAAAAGAAGAAGACCCCGAGGGGTCGTGCCAAGAAGCGGATGCTCTACAACCGCAGGTACATACGAACGACGCTCATATGTGCTGTCGTCGCTGATGATGTGTGGTCAGATTCGTGAACGTCACGACGCTCCCAGGCGGGAAGCGGAGAATGTGTGTGCGCATCCTTCTCTCTTGGACCGTCTGACTGAGGTATCGTCTACAGGAACCCCAACCCAGAGAAATGAGCGCTATATTGACGCCGCCATCGTTGGCGGAAGACTTTGGGGCCTACAGAACATCCCTTGCGAAGCATTTCCTTGTTTTTATACATGGCATATTCTACCCTTTTTCTGCATCTCGTTATGCTACGATATGCACTCCGACATGCCCAATTCATGACCAAACCAAGCCATGCAATATTTGCAAACTGACTGAGATGCGACGACTGATAAGATATAAACCCAAGTCTAGATGGTATTACAGCCCTCAACGACTCCAGATCGCAGAGGCGATGAGCACGACATCCTTCATGTTTGCCACATCATGGACCCGCACCACATTTGCGCCCTGTTGAACAGCGCATGCAACAGCCGCCGCCGTGGCCCACCCTCTCTCCTCCGCCTTCGTCCTTCGGCCCTTGTACGTCCCCTCCACATCCGGTTCCTCCAGTATCACACCCAGCGCCGACTTTTTGGACGCCCCAAGCAACAACGGGTACCCCGCCAACTTGTTCCCTCGAGTGTCTGCAGTCACCTGACTCAGATCGCGCATCAACGCCATCTGCTCCTTCACCGGCTTGCTGAACCCGATCCCGGGGTCGACGAACACGAGCCATCGACGAACCCCACCCGGACCACGTACGATTGCGTCCACTTTGCCTCCGAGCTCCGTTTGAATCCCGTCGAGCAACCCGCCCGGGTATGCACTATAGTCCTTGTTCGCGCCCGCCTCCCCACGGGAATGCATCAACACCACCGGCACGCCCAGTTCCCTCGCCAACGCCCGCATGCGCACGCGGTATTCCGCAGACGTGGCATCCGGCGGGTATGTCGGCCCGGCAAAGGCGTATACGTCGTTGATGCAGTTGGCGCCCGCGCGGACGGCCTCCTCGGCGACGTCCCAGCGGAACGTGTCGACGGAGATGAGGGCGTGTCGGACGGCGTCGTCGGGGTGCGCACGGATCGCTTGTATGACGGGGACGACTCGCCGGGTCTCTTCCTCGGGCGAGACGAATTGGGCACCCGGTCGAGTGGAGCAACCACCAATGTCGATGATATCAGCGCCGGAGGCGACTGCGGCGGTTGCGTACGCCATGGCAGCGGGGAGCGTGTGGTACCGAGCGCCATCGGAGAACGAGTCGGGCGTTACGTTGAGTGTGGCCATGAGATATGTTTTGCGTGGGGGTTGGCGTTGTTTGTCCGCCGAAGGGACAGTCCAATGTTTTGCAGTCGGGATGACCTTGACACCACCAATCTTTGGGATCTCGTCACTGTCCAAGGGATACTTTGGGAAGGGCATCACTTTGAGCATGGGAAAATCGACTTCTGTCTGAGAAGCCACTAGGTCGTCCAGCAGTGTCCGTACAGTCCTGTTGCATACGGGGTGTAGGAAACCTGGGATCATGCTGTTTGGAAGCGCTTTGCTCAGAGTCACACGGTGAACACCGAGAGTAACTCACTCGTTCAGGGGCCGGAGCACAAATTCACGTTCGCAAAGCCGTGGGTGTGGAATGACAAGTTCGCCGGTCAGGTTGTCCAAGCTCGCTTGGTTTTCCACAGGGCGTGTATCCAGAACGCAATAGTCATAGGTCAGAATATCAAGATCAACTACCCGTGGTCCAAAACGCAGGCCTGGAACCCTTCCTACCACGGTCTCGATTTCTTTGACCAAGCGAAGCAATTCCATTGGGGACAGGTTCGTCTCAATCTAGTAGCAAGCGAACGGCGATGAACGTTGGTAAGTGGAATCACGAACGAGAAGACGCACTATGCATGCACAATTGATAAAGCGAGGTTGGTCAATAACGTACATCGGTGCGGTCTCGTACATGAAACTCGTATCGATGACCGACACCGTGGCATCGTCAGGTAAATCGCTAAGTAAGGAAAATGGTAGCTCCAGGAGACGTAACGCAGTCTCGATGTTGGCGAACCTGTCGCCCAGATTCGAACCGAGTGAAACCGCGACAGAATGCAACGAGGAGTCTGCCACCAGATGATCTGTGTTCCCACGGGGTGAGAAAACGTCGGGAAAGTCGTCTCGCCGCCGGGTGATCAGGATATGGGCGGACGCAGCAAGCGCCAAGGCATTTGGCTTTGAGAGCCGGACGGTCACCTCGTCTTCTGGGTCCTTGGTATACTCGAGCACGTGACACGCGACAGCCGACGCAAGTGCTTCGACGGTCCGGTATTCCGAAGGACCGAATTTCTATTACGCGGTTCGTTTCGGCGTCAGCGTAGTATCCCGGTTGTGGTGGCACAGTACACGTACCTGTCGGATAGAATCCGAGAGCCCGAGAAATGGGAACGGATCCGAGCTCTGTTGTCTGCGAACAACGATATCGAACTCGACGGGTTGTTTCTCGGTGCGTTCGTGAGGGTTCACGCCAATGATGGCGGGAAACTGGAGGTTGTTGAGGCTGAACGACGTCGGGCCCGTGGATGCCCGGTCTCTCCTGTGCGTCGTCTCGATCGTCGAGCGCGACGAACTGCCCATTGCCATAACCACGCGCGCCTCGTTGACTTCCGGGTGTGACCGGAAGAGACATTCAAATGCGTGGTCTACGAGCGCCTCGAGAGACGTGTAGCGGGACTTGGGAAGCGTTTCTACGAGCGTCGTACACACTGAAGCATAGTTGACCGCACTGGTGAGATCGTCCGCACGTGCGGCTCTCGAGATGTCGTGGGTAATGGCGAGGGAGAGCGACACAGACTGTGGTTTGGACGTTGCGTCTTCCTGGGCATCGTTATTGGCGATGGCGAGCGTGAGGACGAGCTCGTTGATGTGGACAGTGTCACCGGATGGCGCCATTGGTCATGATGGTTACAGATGACGTGCTTTAAATTCTCAAGTATCAAATCTGTCAAGTCCGAGCGGCAAGCTGTGTGACGGGTTCACATCCGCCGGGGTCCTGTTCTCATTCGACAGCTGGACTAGTACTAGTATTGCTAAGATCAACCTGCGTTGGGCCCGGATCTACCGAGCCGAGCTACTGACTTCAATTTCTTACTATTCTGTGATGTTTTGCGACGTTTCGACTACTGGGAGCGCTGGGCCGGTCTTAGCCCCAAGGCCGCGTGCGAACGAGAGTACCTGGGCGGTCACTCCCACGTACCTGTCCGTCGGATCCCTTTTCGACAATCTCGATCAGGGGCAGACCAGGGCAAGTCTGGTAGCCACATAGAGTACATACAAGCAGCATGATACAGGTACGAAGGGGACGGGATAGGCGTTCGCCCATCCAACTAGGAATTTTCAGTCTGAAGTCCGATACAGGTACGGGATTGCGGAGGGGCAGAGCGTACTGGGTGGCGCGACCCACGACAGGGGGGGAATGTGAGTGGGCCGGCGCAGAGGCTTGATAAGCGATTATCCACACTGCCAGTGGGAACATGCCAACTTGAAATTCACAAATTATCTTTTCAATGACTTTTTTTTCAAAAAAAAACCTTGAAATAGACTTCGAAAAATAGTGCATACTCAAATTTATTATGTTCCATGATACACAATGGCTAAATGGTTCCGGTGAGTGGCGTGAAGCGACTGATACACCGTGGCTCTGGTTTCCTCCGTTCCTCCAAAGCCATAGTTTGTTCGTTGAAACTGGTGGGCCTCTTTGAGTGTAACCAGGGATGACCCGATTTGCCACCAACCGGCCAGGTGGGCAAGTAACATAATTCCTGTTGTCCTCTCGTTAGGTGATGATCTGCAAAACAATCGCAAGGCGGATAGACCCACCTCCAGGCCGCACCGAGGGTTACACTTGACCCACACGCTCCAGTCCAGCCATTTCATCAGACGATCCAAATCTCCTCCCCAGGTATTCCAAACGTTCGTAACCTCGGCAATGTCGGGAGATGGTTTTGTGTTTAATGATCTGTCGAGGCCGGCATACACCCCTGCTGCCCACATCTTCGTCACAACGCGGCAAATCTCTCGGCTGGTCCCTCGCACAGCTTGGAGAATCAGTTTCTCAGAGTCAGTCATGGATCTCGACTCGGGCTCCACGAAGGATGTATGCGTCGTGGCACAAAGCTTGTACACGGGAGTTGCCCAAGCGAGGTCAACCTGATCTGACGGATCGATGGGCGTCACGGAGAAGAGAATGTAGGGCGTCAGCATGGTTCTCAGTTGCGTCTGAGTCTTGTTGGCGAGATCCAGAATGTCGCCTGGGAGCGCTGCCGACGAAGTCAGGAGATGGCGCGTCAATTCGAGCCGTCCTGCAAATCGATCAACTATGACCTGTATGAGTGTTCTCCAGTCAATGTCGCCAGACAAATTTGATGGACTGGTCAACGCTGTTTTCAACCTCAACTTTACGGCTAACAAGTCTCTGCTGGATGTATTTTGGACACGGTGGTCCCACCTTTCCTGATCAGCTCGAATGTGGACTAGCGATGGAACAAGTTGTGTGTCGTAGAAGGAGACCAATCCGGTCAGATCCAGTTGGACACGCGTCTCGCCGGGAAAGCGGTTGTGCCAAGAACCAGCTTCGATAACTTCATATAAGCCGAATCCAACTGTACAATTTCACGTAAGGATTTTATGAAAAGCAAGCTTGACAAACAAACCTACCCATATCTGGGGGATAGGCTTCGCGCATCTGTAGACTCACGGAGGATACTAAGTTGACACCGGAAGTGGAATCGCAGAGTACAACCTCACTAAAATATGAAAGTGAGCTAGACCATGAGGATATGACGGTCGCTCACAAATCCATTTCCATCCTGTGACAACGTTCAATGCATGTAGATGAGGGAATTTTATATATATATAAAAGTACCTCACTAGGCCATCCAAACCGAAATTCCTTCCCCACTCACAAAGATCTCGCATCAACTGTAATTCAATTGCGACGGCGCCACCGCGTGTCGTACCCCACGCAAGAAGCTCTTGGGTGTCTGCTGTGCCATTTGGCATATTCGCGGCACTGCTTCCGTCGAAATATACAACCTTGAGGGGCCGAGTAGTTGCAAATGTGAGTAACCGGCATGTTTCTTGTGGGCTATCCCCAAGAAAATCTTTTTTGCAGAGGTTGTGCGAATGTTCAGGTTCTGTAGCAAGCCACCATGGAGCCAGTGGCGACTCATCGTTGTCTTCTTTCACGTGGTAAAGTAATATTCCTTTTGGAATGACACCTGGGACAATGTTATGACCTAGAAAAGAGTGCATGTTCAGCCGAATGAGCCAACCTGGTCACTGCTTTCGTACCATTTCTTATGCGTGTGTTGGGCCAGCGTTGAAGGAGCGAGTGAACCGTCTCAAACACGAGGTGATCGGTATGATTGGGGTTCGTAAGCCGATTGAGATTCCATTCTGCAAGACCATCATCGCTACGAATTGTTTGACCTGCGTCTGGCCAACCGTGACTCCGAAAGTCTGATGGAACCTGGACAATGTCGGCGAGCGAAATGGCCGCTACAAAGCATATGTTCACAAGAACTGCTCGGAGCATCATGGCGTTATCAGAGGGTTCAGTGCCTATTTATACGCTCGAAATGCCTTACCTCGGATCCATCCGTTCATCACAGAAAAGCAGGAGCATGCTAATCGAAGCCGGGTTTGCAACCAATACATCTTCAAAAAATGCATTATAAGGGGGTTCGAGCACTCGAGCAGATCTAACCGGGAGCTAACCAAGATACGATCTAACCGCTAAATTGGTCTCGTTTTACGACACTCAGCTTGTCCCTTCGCCGATTCCCATTCCCATTCGAACCGGTGAGGAAAGGTGGGACTACCGCATACGAAATACATCCAGCAAAGAGATGTATCCGCCGTCAAGTCGAGGTTGATAATGTTGGCCAGACAATCCAGGCCGTCGAGTGGCGTTGTTTGGAAAACACTTTTCCAGGTCGTCGTCGATTCACTCGATTGATTCCCCCGATTGCTCGAGTTGACACGCCATCTTTTGTGCTCATCTGCAGCAAACCCGCACGACACGCACGATCTTGCGAACAAGATTCAATTTTCACTGAGAATCATGCTGACACCTTACATCCATTTCCTGGTCACACCCACCGATCCATCAGACAACACCAACCTCGACTGGACTGCTCTTATTTACAAGCTATCCGACACTAATTCCATGGATTCGGAGTTGGACACTATAACACGGTCTGGGAAATTGTTCCTTCTGGCCATACAAGGGACCGGTCAAGAAATCAGTCGTATTCTGATCAAGACGTGGGCCGCCGGGACCTATGCTGTTCTTGACGCATCGTTGAACACAACGCCACATCGAAATAACTTTCGTTTGAAATACTTGGGCAAGGTCCTTGGTTGGTTTGATGACATGGCTAGACTGGAGCGTGCGGATCAGGTGCTACCCTCAGTGTAATCGTGAGGTACGTCCGCTTTGACATGCTCGTGTTGACCCTGTTATCCTCATCGCTGAAGCGCTGACGCTTGTTGATTACCAACTGTGTTACTCTACTTCGCCTATTGATACGGTGGTAGGTCACTCGTGGTTACACTCAGAGAAACAGGCCTAGAATAGCTTCAATACGCAAGCTGTGGTCTCGGAAAGCCTCGCTGAGGACAAGTGAAAACAAAGGAGACTAATCAGAGGTTCGGAGGCGACCACAACTTCGGTGTATTAGTGCATAAATCAACCCGTCGTTCCCCATCATGAGTTACCTCAAGTGCGGAATGACCAGGTGTGTGTAATGTAGCATTCGTACACGAGCAAGTCCGGAACACTGATCACGGCAGCAGCAATTACAACATGTCAACGATATATTAAAAACGTAGACCAACCAGCAACACCTTCAAGCACGTTGGTACGGCCGGATCAACAAAGGCAGTTGCGGTTTGTCAGGATCGCTCAGCAGAACAGGCCGCTGCACGTTTCCTGCTCCTGACTTTTTGCCAATCTCGCCGGGTGGTACCATAAGCTCAAACTCGAACGCACGTACGAGCGTGAAGAGAAGCGCCTTCATTCTGTGTGGAGTGCTTAGTGCCGGAAAGACTCGCACTCGGGGCAAGAGCTGGACTTACTCGACGAGGGAGAACCGGTATCCGATGCATGCTCTGGGGCCGCCCAGGAAAGAGAGCAGATGCCCCCACACACCGGGGATGTGTGAGATGGCCTCAGGTGGGTTTTGCCACCTTTCTGGCCTAGAGTTGGGGTGAATGACGTTAGAAAGAATACGAACGGAGGAAAATAGACATACTTGAATTCATGTGCATCAGGTCCCCACAATTCGTGCGACCGGTTGATCGCCAAGATCGGGATAAAAATAGGATCGCCTTTGCTGACTCTGTACAAGACCATCATGACGCATATTGCCATTACTACGGACGCGGGGTGACGTACCGAATAGAGTTATGGATAACTCCGTTGTTGTCCGTGTATGGCTTTTCAACTGGTATCACGTCGTCCTTGGTCGCGATTCGCAAGGTGTTTGGGACAGGTGAATGCACGCGGAGGGTCTCTCTTACAACCGCATCAAGATATGGAAGTGCCATGAGCTCGTCCATCGACGGAGTATCCGTATCAACAGAGAGGAGTTCTTCCCGGAGCTTGACTTGAATCTCAGGTGCCTTCGTCATGGCGAATAGCGCCCACGTAGCCGCCGAGCTATTCTACTGTCAAGCCCTGTATACATTGGTGGATGTGAATGTAGTATCATACCTTGTGGTTTCATGTCCGGCGACCAAAAATGTGGGTACCTCTGAGGAAGAAAGCGTCAGACGTGTAGTACAGTGCATAGGACGAACACAAACGCACGTGCCAATACATCCTCGTCGGACAACCTCTGACTTTCGGGAATGTCGGTCGCCATGTTGGCCTTGACGAGCAAAGACAACAAATCCCGACCCTGCAAACTGCTCTTTTGGATTTCACCCTTTTCTGTTGCACTCGCCAAAGCAGCTTCTTTGGCATTCGACAGCAGCTCCCTTCCAACGCGAGCCATTGTGCGTTGCGCGATCTCCTGTCTGCGAGCACCTTCAGTGGGCTGTGAGAGGACGATGAGAACATGCGGAACAATAAATGGTTCGTGGCACTGACGATGAGACGGAAGACTGGGAACCGGGATCGCAAAATAGAAAGAAGGTGCATTCTCGGTGCCGTCCCCAACAGTGTGGAGAAAGCCTCGTTTAGTTCATTCGGTTGCCCGTTCGCGTTCAGGGAATCGAACTCATAGTTGAAACCTATCAAACGTTCGGTGTCCATTATTTGGAAAATAGATCAGGTGCCAAGCAGTGAGCTGCTCACCCGCAAGACCGATTACATCAAGCGTCATTCTTCTTAGCCACTGCGTGACGTCAAGACGGGTACTACCCTCGGAAGGGTCTTTAGCGATCTCAGAAGACCAGACATCACGAAGCTGTGTTGGCTAGCGTGAGCGAATTGATGGAGATAATCATGACGTTACATACTCGGATAGCTTTTTCAAAGAATGTGTTGGTGAGAGCTCGAATTTGTACCGGACCGAATGCAGGGTTCTAATAGTCACGTCATTCACACAGAGTTGTGGATAAGACAATGTAAACACCATAATGTGTCTCTGTACGTTGGAAAACGTTCATGAACTCCAATCAGTGAGAAGGATGGGTACTAACCTGCTGACGGTGCTGAGCGCCTTCAACAACAAGAATACCTGTTATTTTCGGTTAACCTGTGCACATTGGAGACTCATTGGAAAATATGACTCGCCTGCACCAAAGCTCTGGGATAAAGTGAATCTAAGGTCTGAGGGCTTCTGGTAGTCATTGCTGTGGATAAGGATATGATTGAGGGCCCGAGTATCCATCGTGAATAATTGGTCACTCTAGGAGATCACCGCCAGGTCACTACCCAAGTTCGACATCTCAGAATACTGACAACGTACGTTGAGGAAGCCCTTGTACTTGAGCGTGCTTCCATATTGCTTTACCCATTGTTCATGGAGAACCGAGTTCTCCTTTAAGTGATTCATGGTCAGCGAGTTTGACAGTGACATGATCGACGACGCACAGCATTCCTAATGTCTCGTATATTTCCATAGATCCAGCTCGTTCCTTTTGGACCGCGTAGGTGGCGTATAGGAGATGTGAGCCGATGATATACGAACTGGAATAACCTCCAGAGTCCATAGGCGGTAAGCGAAGCGAGAGCGACAAGCAATAGCTTTCCGATCGAACTCATGATATAATGATGGCTAGCCTGTCGAGCTGGGAGGACGAAGGAAATGCTGCGTTGGACTCTCTGTCGCGAGGCTGACACGTATTTATAGGACTCTAAACCCCAAAACAATTGGCAGTCACTGCTATCGGCTGCAAAATCATATGTAAGTGCTGTGTGCGTACCCACAACGTGATTCGCCAGCGGGACTACTCAGCCGCTCGCAAACCTGTAAGTAATTAGTAGCTTAAGGCCCCACGTCAGCGCTTCAGCCTCGACCTGACCATTCTTCTCAGGCTTGCATCATGATTGTTTACCGTCTGCCGAGTGGTGACGTTGACGATCACTGGAGCATAGCATACACATGCCTTACTAACAAGAGTACATGATTCAGCAGAGGGAGGGGGAAACAGCGTCTTGACGCCAGTTTGGGCCTTCTAAGGATATGGGCCACTGTAGTTAGTGTGCGGCTACTTGTTTGACCCCCTGTCGTGCCCGGCAAACAAAATACTTCTGCTTATGTTATGGTTTAACGAGTGGTGAAGGATCAGGCCCAGGTACCGGCAGGGAGTCTTGGCAACCTGTAGCCACTACCCGGATTCTATGAACTATAACGAGTCGGTGATCGCAGGCCTTGTCAGCAGGAACCTTTCTTCCGCAGCTATGGGAAGTGTAGGAAACCGCTGCTTCAAATTGGGATTTAGAATTACACAATGCAGGTGCATTGGCTACTCAACGGGTCGTCGGTTAAAGATGCTCGTCCAGGTGAGTAAAGACAATTCTGCACCTGCGTAAGATAATATATGCAGAATGGGAAACTAAGCTAATGCATCCTCCTTAATATAGCACTAAACGCACCAAATCTTAGTAGTGTGCTCGGCTCCTTCCTCCACCAGAAACGGATTGTTCAGCAGAAAATTTCAACAACTTACCAAAGCATTGGATATTCCCATATTCTCAACCAAGTAGTACACCACCTTTCGACATTGACAAATCGCGGTAGCGTCACCTCTTGCTCGAGCGTCACATTAGGAGTGGTTGACCCCCCATGTTCGAGTTTGGTACGGTTACCAATAATGTTTGTTACGAGGGCAGAATAGAAGAGAGTAGTGTGCACCGGTCATGCTTGGCTTGTGGACCTTGAAGAAACGAAGCTGCGTAGGCATGTTTGCACAAGACAGATCTGATCGTGGCACCACGAAGTTGGCACGTGGTACCAGAGAGTATGACCACTGTTGAGCGCTGAGCATCCTCAGTCTAGGTCCGGACTCCGGAGCGACTCCCGAGTTAAATTCTCCTGAGAACTTTGGGGTGGTATACGCCTAAGTATCTCGATAGGAGAACGCGAGTTCTTGCCTTTGTTTTTCCATATACAGATCTCCTCTTCGACAAATCGACTTTAGTTATATTCATGTTCTAGATCGCGCGCATGGAAACGTAGCATGTGGCTCTCGTCGAACGTCCTTGGTTCTCAGTTCACCAGTTGTCTTTACTCCAAGGTGATGGGAGGCAGGCATAGGATACATGAGCGGCGAGCGCGGGTGTTAAACTTTGGAGCTTCTGCTACTCCAGTAAGAAAGGACATAGCATCGTAGCCTGCCAGAAACTCCGTGTGTTTGTGTCCGATATCAACAAATACAAAGGATCGGCCTGACCCGGGTAAGTTTCTCGCTAACCACGCGTGTCCTTTGAGACTCCATTTCTCCTCATACAATGCCACAGAGTCATGCTAGTCTCTTTCTCCTTCAGACAGTATCAGCCTTGCTTTGTGGTGCCATCACTTCCTCCGTGAACCTAGCTTCCCCAAATACATGCTTTAACTTTGGGCAAGCAGTCACCCTTTCGTAGTGAGCTAAGACGTTCGGATACTGCACAGCCTGCTCGCTCGCATCAGCAATTGCAATACTTATCTGCGAGCGTCATTTGGTCGCCAATCAAATAACCAGACGCAATCGCCGCCAGATGCTCGGCAAGGCTCTTGAGCGCACACACCTGCATCCAGAAGTCGGTCTTGTGTTACTGTAGGTATGCGATTAGCATGGGCAATACGGGTCTGCGGAACGCGATACGCACCTCCATGTTGTACGGCCCAAGATATCCGGCCAGGTGAGCCTTGAACTCGTAGTTGGACATGGAGAACTCTATGTCTCCAAAGTGAACTCATTGATCTGCGAGCGCAGCTTTTCCAGCGTTCTTGCTGAGAAATCCAGACCCGGGCGCAAGGGAGGACACTTGTTGACGCTGTTCGTTACTTACATGAACGCTAGGAATGGATAAACTATGGTGTGCGATGGCAGCGCCTTCGAACGGCTCGGGCCCATCTCTCGCCTTCAAATACTGGTACTTTTCCCAGGGGGAAATTCAGGTGTTTGGTTGGTTACACGGAATTCCACGACAAGCGTAGCGAGTTCCTATTGCCACGGCAGAGAGAATCTAGGCAAGACCGAGCAATTATCAACACAACCAAGTTAGCCTCGTGGCCTCGACGCTGCAACATACGACTTTAGTTTGGCGTTGGATTGGGATCCCCCAGTGTACTGATGGGTGACAAGTCGTTGTGGTAATTCAGGTGACGGTACAGAATCCTGTCGCTTGTTGTTCTTGTTGCACTTGTACGAATCTTGAAAAGTGTGTTTTATAGTCGTGCAGGGACATCGTATCGCATTGTATCGAACCCGCAATCCACTACGGCACAGCAGATGGAAAGACTTGCCCCGACAAACGTGGCTTTTTCTGCCGATGATACTACGCCGTATCTATGCAACATATTCTATCTATGCCCGCAGGTGGTTCAGGCGAGCTTCCAGTGAAACGCACCAACCTGGAATTGAGTGATTGCCAAAGTTCTTACTCACACACTGACGTTGGTGACATACTGACGCGGACCGTGTCCTCGTACGACGGAACCAACAGTCACACTGGGGATACCCACCATTTTGGCCATCCATAACTTGTCCGCATCCAATTGTCAATAAAGAAGGGGCTCTTTGAGATCGCTAATACAACCCCCACGCATCACAGGTCTGTCGTGGCGCTACAGCGGCAGGAACACCATGAGATATGGTTTACATGGTGCACCATTGCCAATGCCATTACTCAGGTGGCGCAAACCGACTGATACACCATGGCTCTGGTCGTGCCCGTTCCTCTGGACCAACCTTCCAGCCTGTGTTCCTTATAACTTCCGCAGCATGACTTTCCGAGACCATATTGAAACGGTCGGGCTCCTCTGAGTATAACCAGGGGCGATCGTACTCGAAACCAACCGGCCAGGTGGGTAAGTAGCACAGTTCCTATGATCTTTCTCGTTAGCGGGTGGTCGGCGAGACGATCACAAGGCAGATAGACCCACCTCTGGGCCGCACCGAGGGTTACACTTGACCCACACGCTCCAGTCCAGCCATTTCATCAGACGATCCAAGTCTCCTCCCCGGGTATTCCAAACGTTCGTTACCTCTGCAATATCGGGAGATGGTTTTGTGTTTAATGATCTGTCGAGGCCGGCATATACTCCTGCTGCCCACATCTTCGTCACAACACGGCAAATTTCCCGGCTGGTCCCTCGCACAGCCCGGAGGATTAATATTTCAGAGTCTGTCATGGATCTCGACTCGGGCTCCACGAAGGATGTATGCTTCGTGGCACAAAGCTTGTACACGGGAGTTGCCCAAGCGAGGTCAACTTGATCTGACGGATCATTGGGCGTCACGGAGAAAAGGATGTAGGGCGTCAGCGTGGTTTTCAGCTGTGTCTGAGCCTTGTTGGCGAGATTTAGAAGGTCGCTTGGGTTCGCCGCCGACGAAGTCAGGAGATGGCGCATCAGTTCGAGCCGTCCTGCAAATCGATCAACTATGACCTGGATGAGCGTTCTCCAGTCAATATCGCGAGACACATTTGATGGTCTGGTGAGCACTGTCTTCAACCTCGACTCTACGGCCAACAAGTCTCCGCTGGATGTATTTTGGACATGGTGGTCCCACCTTTCCTGACCGGCTTGGATGGGAACTAGCGATGGAACGAGTTGTGTGTCGTAGAAGGAGACCAATCCGGCCAGATCTAGTTGGACACGCGTCTCGCCAGGAAAGCGATTGTGCCAAGAACCAGTTTCGATAACTTCATATGAGATGAATCCGACTGTACAGTTTCATGATGTATTTTTTGCAAAGCAAGTTTGACAGACAGAGACTCACCCACATCTAGGCGATAGGTTCCGCGCATCGTTAGGCTCACAGAAGATACTAAGCTGAGACCGGAAGGGAAGTCGCAGAGCACAATCTCACTAAAACATTGAGTTGAGCTAGGTCATGAGGGATATGACGGTCGCTCACAAATCCATTTCCATCCTGTGACAACGTTCAATGCAGTTAGCCGTTGGAGGGATTTTTTTAAACAGTACCTCACTAAGCCATCCAAACCGAAATTCCTTCCCCATTCGCAAATTTCTTGCATCATCGGTAATTCCTTCTCCAAGGTGCCACCGCGTGTTGTACCCCACGCAAGAAGTTCTTGAGTGTCCGCTGTGCCGTTTGGAATATTTGCGGCACTACTTCCGTCGAAATACACAACCTTGAGGGGCCGAGTGGTTACGAATGTGAGTAATCGGCACGACTCTTGTGAGCTGTCCACAGGGGACCAATTAAAACACAGGATATGCGAATGTTCAGGTTCTGTGGCAAGCCACCACGGAGCCAGTGGTGACTCGTCATTGTCTTCTTTCACATGGTAAAGTAGCGTTCCTTTTGGGATGACACCCGGAACAATGTTATGACCTAGAGAAAAGTGCACATTCAGCCGAATGAGTCTGGTCTCCGCTTTCGTGCAAAACATGTAGATCACTACCATTTCTCATGCGTGTGTTTGGCCAGCGTTGAAGGAGTGAGTGAACCGTCTCGAATACGAGGTGATCAGTATCATTGGGGTTCGTAAGCTGATTGAGATTCCATTCCGCAAGACTGTCATCGCCACGGACGGTGTAACTTGCGTCTGGCCAACCGTGACCCGAATCTAATGGCACCTGGACAGTGCCAACTAGCGAGAGCATCGACAGAACGGTTGCTACAAGGACAAGAGCTGTTCGAAGCATCGGCTGGGGTATTGAAAAACCGTGATACTGGCATTGTAGTGCCTATTTAAATTGCCGCTACATTACCTTGCTTGGCAAGGTTTCTGTCACCCCCGTAATTCGTGAGAAAGTACGGGCGTCTATCCAACCGGATTTTCCCGCATTGGCTACGCACGTGATAAATCATTTGTAAACAAGCTGTAGCCTAGGACCTCGTATCATGCCCCATCTCCTTCCACCATGCTAGTGTTTTGGCATTCAACTCTTCCAGTCTGTCATCTTCTGCTAAAAGGTCTGGACTATGTGATGCCTGAAAGAGATTATCATTGAAATTCCACAGTAGATGGATTGTTGAACAACCTGAACTCTGTGAAAGTGCTACATAGAGATTGAACAGATTTAAGCTGCCTGTTGGAGGTGTTGCAATGTCTACCAACATGGCCAGGATTGTTTGCCCTTATGATCTGTAATCAGTGAATGCATATGTGGCTGTCATTGGGAATTGATGTTGCATTATGGTCCATGTTATCACTTTGCCCTCTGGTAATGTAGATTTGATCCAAAATGTTCTGTATGCTGGTTCCACTGGGATAATGGACTCCTCCAGCCCATCCAACTGTGTTGCATGTGTGTAGCTAAGCTTGACAAGAATTCAAAGGGGTAGATGTTGGAGCTTGACCATGTTGGACTGAAGATTTGTAATGATAGGTTTGTCTGGACTAAGTATAATGTTGATGACAGTCCCACATGCTCTGTTGGTTATGTCAAGGTCTGTTTGAACATTTTGTGTAACCATAACTGTCATTCTGACTGTGACTTCAATGAGGTCAGGCAAATCCTGGTTGTGATGTTCTGGTCTCCTCTTTGACTGCCACAAGCAGACACAGCATAATGTTCAGCCAATGTTAATGGCTGTCCCTTGATATGGTCTTTGGCCAGGCAATGAAAGATGAACCACTGTGATTCTTGGGCATGCTTTTGGATCACAGCATCATTCCAAAGGCAATGAATGGTGTGACATGGTGTGACAAGCAACACCTTATTTCAAAGTTCCTTCTTAAAATACATATCCAGGTCTGTTCTTTCAATAAGCAGTGTGCACAGCATGTCAATGTGGTACCTCTGAACATGACCATAGTGGAGGTGGTTTAAGAAATCATGCCAGACTTTGTCTGTCACATGCATCTGCTCCTTCAAGACTATGACAGTGTTGAACTCCTCATAAATTGTCCTGCCAAGCTGGCTATTTCCAGAGTCAAGGGGCCTTGAGGGGAAATAAAGTGCTTTGCTGGCACCAACTGCAACAGGTGGGAACTGGTGAAAATCACCACACAGGATGATAGACATTCCACCGAAAGAATGAATGGATGCAGGTAGGCCTTCAACCATCTTGCCCATGCTGATGTTGCAGGAGAGCTTGGCAAGAAATATTTTGCTGATCATAGATGTCTCATCAATGATGAGATACTGAACATCTTCCAAAATGCCTGTAGCTTTGCTTTTACCTTGGTGCTTAGTGGAGCATCATCTGAGCAAGTTATGAATGCAATGGAATATGTTGTCTTCCTGATGATAAGTGAGGCAGCTACATCTGTGTATGCTGCTTTCAGTAAAGCATGCCTCATGCCCTTGGATGCAAAGTATTCCATGATAGTTTGAATGACCTTTGATTTCCCTGTACCACCTTCTCCATGAATCACAATTTGGAGGGGAGGTGGTTTGCAACCTGCAATTGTTTGGTTGAGATGCCAGGTGACAATATCATATGCATGAAATTGATCATAATGTAACATAGACAGATCAACAGGGGGAAGTGCAGCCTCCAGTGACTCATTGTTCTCTCCAAGATATGAGATACTTGGCTGAGTTTCACCAGGAATAGACAGCTGTTCAACAGATCCTTGGCTCACATCTGTGCAATCTTGACTGTTATCATGCACAACATTCAAGCCAGGGTTTTGATTGTGAACATCCTCTTCCAGCTGCTTTTTCCATGCAAGGAAATTTCTAAGATTGTCCTTGTTTGCATTTTGAACAACTAACACAGCAGGCTGAGAGAGTAGACTCTGATGAGAGTCAGCAGCATCTATGTCAACTGTTGCTTGCTCATGTGGTGCAGGTATAGTACCCTCATCACAAAAGATCTTGGCTTGCTTAGCTGCTTCCACAGCTAAATGCACATGTAATTCCTTTCTTCACAGGACTTGAGAGGCAATAAGAGTAGCCAATCCCTCATCACTCATTTCAGCACCATTGCTACTGCCCTCATGATCTTCATCCAAGTAGGATTTATTGCTTTGCTCAGTAGCATCTTTTCAGGAATAAACCTGAATGTGAAGGGACAAAGGAATAAGAACCTCTGATTGGAACACTCACCAGGTGTTGATGCAATGATAGTAGTGATCAAGTAGTGATAGTACTATTGAGTACAAGTAGAACTGATAGAGCAATATAACAATGTGTAGATTGCTTAAGAAAAAGGGGTACACTGTAAGGCTACCTTTATATACATGCAGGAGTATCTACTTATAGATAAGTTGTAGAATGTACTACTGTATTCTACAATGTTCCTCTGCATTTTGTCTGACAGTATCAGTAAGCTATTGTAAAGTATCAATAAGCATTATGAAGGTAATTTCAAATATCAATAAGCACATGATTGATATTTGAAATATGATTGTAAATCATTTCCAATCTGTCAGTCTTATCTGATGAATACATTAAGTATTTCAAATTGAATAGTGTAAGTGTGTGAATAAAGATCTAGAATGTAGATAACATTTCTAGACTTCTCTTCTTAGATCTATGTGATCTAGACTGTGAGTCACACTTGTGAGTCACACTCTACTAGTGTAGGTCATGCTACTAGAATACAAATTATATTCATATTCTCAACACTCCTCCTCACTATTCATGTTTGAAATGGATGTAGAGTAAAGGAGTTCTGTCCTTCTTGAAATTTAATCTTTCCAAGATTCTTGGTAAAGATATCTGTGAATTGTGAACCAGTTTGAACATAGAATAATCCAATTTCACCATTTTCAACAGCTTTGTGAATATAATGTTGAGGAATACGAACATGTTTCATTCATCCTTCTTGTGCAGGATTGGATGCTAGAAATATAGCTCCTTGATTATCAATGCACATGAGTATTTTACTTTGTGGAAAGTGTAATTCTCCAAATAGGTTAGTTATCCATTGAAGTTGCTTTGCACATTCTGTCATATCACAGTATTCTGCTTTGGTAAATGATAGATGTACATGTTTTTGTCATCTAGAGAGCCATGAAACTATTCCATTGGCTAAGAAAATTGTATAATCAGTTGTGGATTGTGATGTTTCTGCATCACCTGCCCAATCTGTATCACAGTAGGTGATTAGTCCATTATTGGTACCTGTTGCTGAGTATGAAATTGCTAGATTTGGTGAATGTGATAGATAGTGAACTATATGCATTGCATGTTTTAGATGTTCTTCTGTGGAATTAGAAGAGAATTGTGATATCTTAATTACTGCAAATGCTATATCTGGTCTGGTTCCTAGCATGATATAAAGCAAGGATCTGATCACTGATTGATAGTGGCTTCATAATGCAGAATTTTCTTTTCCTTGATTAGGTTTAGGAGAATATCCAGTAGGTAATGGAATGGAAACTTCTTTACAATGTTCTTGTCCAAATCACTTTATTACCTTTTCAGTGTATTTGTTTTGATCAAGAGTAATTGTTCTCTTGGTGCAATTATGTGTTATGCACATTCCAAGGTATTCTTTGGCTTCACCAAGATCTCTAGATTTCCATTTCTGCATAAATTTCTTTTTGTGAGAAAGAGCTAGGATTTTGTTACTGCCAACAAAAAGAATATCATCTACATATGTGATGATAATAAGAATATCTTTTCCAATAAATTTAACATACATTCCTGAATTGGATGTACATCTCTTGAAGCCAAAAGCTACTAAGGATAAGTGAAGCATTTTATTCCATTGTAATGCTGCTTGTTTAAGACCATA
>JBBPLE010000070.1:49380-60263 GCA_038089675.1 Boletales sp. KT-2023b
TCCTGGCCCTTAACTATGAATCCTTCTGGTTGTGTCATATAGATTTCTTCATCTAGCTTTCCAAATAAAAAGGCAGTTTTGATGTCAAGAGCTTCAAGTTCCCAATCATGAAGTGCTGCCAGTGAAAGGATTAAACAAACTGATTCAAACCTTGTTACAGGTGAAAAAGTTTCTTCATAGTTTATTCTGAAGATTTGAGTAAAGCCTTTTGCTACATAGCATGCTTTTACTCTATTGCCTGGACGAATGGCAAATACCCATCTCCCTTTGACAGGTATATGACCTTTAGGTAAATCAACAAGTTCCCATACTTTGTGATCAAGTAATGAATTGATCTCATCTTTGCATGCTTTATACCATTCACTTTGTTGTTCTGAAGGTACTTTAGCAATATCTCAGTAGTATTTTGGTACTGTCCAATCTGAGGGATTTACAGCCACTGATAAATGAAAGTGAACCCATTAATTACTATATAGTTCATGTGGTTCATAATCATCATTTGATTGTTGTTCAGGTGGATAAACTGGTATTGGCTCCTCCTGAATCTGTTCCAGTCCTCTTTGTCTTATGTTTCTCTTGATTTGTGCTGGTGGTAAATTACCATACACATTATCTGGTATAAATTGAGGTTGTGGTACATGAGTAGATCTTCTCTGTGCAATGGGAGGTCTAAAACTTGACCTTTCATCTCATGTTGGATGATATTGATGAGGACATGAACAAAATTCTGGTAAACTCTCTCCAGGTTGTTGTCTTGGAGGCATCCAATTAGGAGGTACTTCATGATGAACTAACCAGTCTCTGGATTGTTCATTGTCAGTAGAAGGAGGTGAGTCATTAACTCTATACCATTTATGTTCATGATGATCTTCTAAATCACTATGATGTCCAGTGTCAGGTTTTTGATGAATAACTGGAGGTTTCATTGGTGAAAACTGAACCTTAGGTATTAAAGGTTGTGAAGATCCAGTTGGTGGTGGTGTAGTTGAATGGTCCCAAGTAAAGGGAGTAGATGGATGACTAGAATCTGGTGATCCTGAATGATGAGATGCAGGTGGATTATCAGGATAACCTCAAGGCATAGGAATTGGTACATGCATATAAGTATTGGGTTGAGAAGTGTCATCATTTCAATGTTGTAAAGCTTCTTCTGGTCATTGTAAATCTTTGATTTGAATAGGGGCAGGTCCATCTTCTTGACTTCTGGAACAATGCAGAAATGAAGTCTCATCAAATGTAGCATTAGTTGCAACAACAACTCAGTGTTTTGATTGAGACCAGAAACACCAACCCTTAGTATTAGGTTTGTACCCAAGAAATGTCATTTCTTCTGATTTGGGAGACAGTTTGTCTGGCCTTTGTTCAGGAGGAATAAAAACATAAGCTTAACATCCAAAGACTCTAAAGTAAGAAGCATCAGGCTTCTTTCCATTAAAGACTTCAATAGGAGTCTTCCAATCATGACAATGCATTGGCTGTCTATTATATAGATGTACAGCAGTCTCTACAGTGTCTTGCCAGAATGCTTTAGGCAGGCAAGCATGTTGGCACATGCTTTCAGCTTTCTCCATAATGGTGCAATTAAATCTCTCAGTGCATCCATTCTGTTGGGAAGTGTGAGGAACAGAAGTCTGATGTGTGATACCTTGTGAAGTGAGGAATGCACAAAAATCATGACTAGTGAATTCCACCCCACGATCTGAACACAAGGAGGTAAGGGTGTGACTGGTAAATGACTTGGCCCAAGCAACCAAATTCTGGAAGTGCTGTAAGCAATCAGATTTGACCTGCAAAAATGAAAGCAAAGCATAACCTGAATGGTCATCAATGAAAGTAAGAACAAACCTGGTGCAAGAGTGAGGTTCAATAGGCATAGGGCCCATGAGATCAGCATGGACCAAAGCCAGTGGTCAAGTAGAGCACTTGCCAGAGGCTGGAAAAGCATGATCAGGCATCTTACCAAGCTGACATCCCTTACAAGGAGATAAATCAGCAGGTAGAGTCAATGAGGGAATGCCAGATAATTGGGTGTGCACATGGCACAAAGCATTTTGTGAAGTATGACCAAACTGTTGGTGTCACAAATGATAAGAAGTATTATCTGCAAGGGAGGCTACAAGACCTGTCAGGGGAGTAATCATAACCGACTGAAACCAATGCAGGTTGTTAGTCTGGGATAAAGCAGAAGCCTGTATCACCAGATGTCCTTCCTTGTTCCAGATCTTTGATTCATTCTTGGTAATCTTACAGTGATAGCTATGGGCTGTTAAAGAGACAACAGACAACAGGTGATGAGAAGCCTGTGGAGCATACCAAACCTCATGTAAAGTGACAATAGGACATGTAATGTCTTTAGTCAATTGTTGTATTAGAACAGTACCAGGACCATACATAAAAACCTTTTCACCATTCACAACTGAAGCAATGTGAGTCTATCCATTAAGATGAACAAAATCATCTATAAAAGATGAAAGGTGATCAGTGCATCCACTGTCAATCATCCAATGAGTTTGATGAAACTCATTTGATGTGGAATCACTCTGGACTGTAAACAGTCCAATATAAAACAACAGGTATTCATTGGTCTCCTCATCATATACAATCTCATCTATGTCCATAGGTGGTTTAGTAAACTGACAATTAAATAATTCAACTTCCTCAGCTGTACCAGGTCAATAAGACTCTGTATACTGATCATAAACACAACCAGCAACAGGTAAAGAAATAGGGGGAGAAGGAGAATGATTTAACCATATAAAACCATGAGGAACAATTCCCTCATGTGTCCAATGAGATATCTCCTGTAATATAGGGGTAAAGTTTGTATGCATTGGATGGAAAGGAAATTGTAAAGGAGGATGTAAAGATGGTAACAAAGATTCAAGAGAATTGTTAGATGAAAAATGAGAATGATCTGAAATTAAACCTTCAAGCAAAAACACTTGTTTCTTCTTTCCTTTCTTATGTATCTCATATTGAAAGTGGAGTTGGAGTTGTTTCTTGTTCCAGGGTAGGAACAGCTTCTTGCTCAATATGATTTATGCTTTCTTGGATTAGCCAATCTGGTATATCTCATCTATCTTGTAGATTAGATGGTCCTGCACCTGCTAGAAGATCAGAGTGAGCTTCTGTGGGGACAAAAGAAATGAAGGGAACCTGCATTCATACCTGTGTCAATTTCCATAGAACCATCACTAGTGCCTTGTTCCCACATATTAAAATCAGTTTCTCAAGTTACTTCCTCAGTGAAGTCTTGGTCTTGTGCATCTTCAGTTGAAAAAGTATTAGGTCATGCAACAAGAGGATCAATAGGAGTTTCTGTGGCTTCATTTAAGTTAGACTCAGTGCTGATTTCAACAACATGAGTGAAACCTTCTCCCAAAAGCTCATTAGCTTGGGGTGTTTTTCCTTTTCCTTTATTCTGTGTCTTCCTACCCTGATGTGATTGGAAACCTTGATGATTATGATCCTTAGTGGGGTTGTTAAAACCTCCATGATAAGGAGCAAAGCCTTGTCCATGGTTGCTACCAAGATGGACACCTCTGGATGTCAGTCCAGAGTGGTTTCCTCTAATTTTGTTAGGACAATTAGATCTCCACTGGTTGGGTTTAGGTGGGCCTCAACGAATTACATTTGTACAAAATGAGCCACTTATGTTCTGCTGTTCCACATTATGAATCCTTGAGGAAATAGGGACTCTAGATCCATGAAGATCAATCTCAGAAAAAATCTTTCCAGATATGGTATCTGCCATAAAGTTGGCAGTGGTGACTGTTTCTGCCATAGTTGTGCAGAATGAAGAGTAATCTGAAGGAAGATGAGTAAGCATAAACATAGCCTGAAAAGAGTCAGGCATGTTCAAGCCTGCAGCCTGCATCTGCTCAAAGAGAGATAGGATGCAATTGATATCCTCAGCAGCTGATCTAGTTCAAATGCTGGCTTGCATGATGTTAGAGAAAAGGTAAAACTGTCCAGAAAGTCTATGAGAAGCATAAAGAGCAACAAGGCAATCCCATAAGGCTTTAGCTATGGATGCATGATTGATGTCATGAGTATAGCTTGTGTGATGAATGATAATGCTGACAATTCAATGATCTATTGCAAGCCATTTGTCTTTGCTTGCTTGATCAGTGTTTGCATAGGTGTGATCAGCTGAAATCCATCCCCAGACAGAGAGGGATTTGAGAATAGATTGAATGCAAGTGGCACAAGTGATGTAATTGGAATGACCATGGAGAGTTTGAATGCAAGTAAGAAGAGTGTTATCGACTTTGAAGTCTTCAGAAAGTATAATAGGAGTAGTGTTTGCCATTTAGAAGAGATGAATGTCTGTTAACCATTTGTCAATGATGTGTTCATATATATATGAGACAAATAAGAAAGGAACTAGACCAGGCATAATAGCTCCTGTTTGTCCTTGAACCCCTGTAGTCCCCAAAGTTTGTCTGAGATTTGATCCCAATTTAGCCTTTTGGAATTCTGTAAATTTCCTATTCCAGTATGTTATGCTTGGTCTGGGTAGGAACGAGCATAGGCTCAAAGAACTAGTTGTGGGTCATGAGTTCAAGGTATTCAGCCAAGAGAACTTAGCAGAGGGTCAAGGAAGTCATCTGACAATGAAGTCGACGAAAGAGGTCAAGGGGGTTGTCTAATGATGAGGTCGATGAAAGAGATCAAGGGGGTCATCTGATGATGAGGTTGATGAAGGAGTTCAAGAGAATCGTCTGACAATGAGGTCAACAAAGGGGTTCAAGGATTCAAAGAGATCAAAGGTATGATTGAGCAGGACTAAGCTAAGGATACATTGAGTAGAATGATGGCTTAAGTACTGCAAAGAATGGAAACTAATAGAAGGTCATGGAAGGTTTGTTACTAAGTGAATGAAGATAGAACCTTCCATGAGAAACAGAAGTATAGATAGCAAGAATAGAAAGCAGAAATGAAAGGTGTGCGATGAACACGTTGCATGTTCTAGAGCACTCTAAAGAAAGCAAAAGGTACTGGGTCGGGCTGGTCTATTGTATCAATGAACAAGAAAAGAAGTGAATTGTAACATTACCCCTGGAGTACATTTGAAGTTATGACAAAGAATAAATTTCAAAAGAAAAAGGAAAGAATTAGAAATCCATACACCTGTCTCCACTGGGAGAACCAGTCATGTTGGTGTATGCTGAGTTGTCATATCCTGGGTCATTATCATTTAGGTCTAAGTCGGCGAGTTCAGGATCAGGAGAGGGGTGATGATAACGTTGACAAGGATGGGGGGTTTGATGACAACAATAGGTTGGAGGAGGAACCTGCCTAGGAGCAGAGCTGGAGCCAGGGGACCAGGAGTCAGAGAGTTGTTCAATGAGGGGTTGGGGTGGTGCAGGACCAGTATGCCTAGAATGTGTGGAAGAAGCTGAAGAAGAGGAAGAGTTTACAGGATTAAGGGTATGAGGATGAGGATGGTGAGGACAGTGGTGTTGGGTGTGGCCTGGATGGTGGCGAGCACAGTGGGGGCAGATGTAATATGGACAGTTGATGTGGATGTGTGAGAGTCAGTGGCAATGGAAACACACCCGGCTGTAGAGGTAATGGTCAGGGGAAAGAGGTATGTTACGTTGTCCTTCCCAACTAACTTCTGCTTGTTCCATAATGGCTAGTTCCTTGAGGGTGAGGGGTTCTTCAGAGGCTTCTGGAGATGGGTTCTGGTGGAGGTGGTGGTGCTCGTCAAGTTTTTGGGTATAACATAGGACGTCCTTGGCTAGTTTGTCCATTTCCAGTTGATGCATGACAGAAAGGACGAGGTTGGTAAGCTCGGTGCAGGTTTCATGGAGGGCAGCAACATGTTCTGTAGGGTAGTTGGACATCTGGTTGGCAAGGGGGTAGAGGCTGTGGATTTCTTGGAAGAGAAGAAGGAGGGTATCAAGGGGGGAGAAAGGTTCTAAATGGGTGCAAAGGGGGGTAAGGAGATGGGGAGTTTCAAGGAGGAGCATGAGGGAGGATTGTTCCATGATGGGGAAGGGATCAGGGTGGATACATTGGGCATAGAGCGGTAGTTTGATGGAGGTGACTGGGTTTGGGTCGAGAGCAGGGAGATGTAGAGGGGGGGACATGGGTTGGGGAATGCCTGGGTTGTAATTAGTGGAGTTGAGACCTTGGATATGATAGAGCAAAGGGGTAGTCCATCCAGTGGTGGCTGCAGCGGGAGAGGGGGATCTAGCAGGAGCAGACATGTTTGGGTTTCGTAGGTGGTGCAAAGGATGAGGAGGGAAAGACATGAGGGTGGAGAGTTTTATACTCAGATAGGATTTCCTTGGCATGGTTAAACTCCAATTCAGGTAACCAGGAGTCTTCTTTGGCCAAATATCCCTTCCATCGGACTAGGAATTTTTGGTTGTTTGGGGTTCCACAATGTCAGATAATCTTTTCCATTTCGTATTCCTCTTCTCTGTTGATAAGGTCAGGTGGAGGGGAGGGGAAGTTCGGTCTGTGTACGTCATTTTCGCAATAGGGTGATAACAGGGATACATAGAAGACTGGGTGTATTTTCCATGTGCATGGGAGGCAGAGTTTATAAGTAAGGGAAGAGAGGACCTGGGTAATGGTAAATGGGCCTTCTCGCTTGGGGGCAAATTTCGGGTGGGAGATAAGGCGTTTCAGGTTTTGGGCTTCTAGCCACACTTTGTCACCTTTACGGAAGGGGGTAAACTTTCCATGGAAATGGGATTTCATGACTTGTCTGGCAAGTTCATGGGCTGCCAGGGCTTCATCTCTGGCTGCAGAGAGGAGTTTGAGTCGTTTTTCAACTGCAGGGAGGTTGGTTTCGGTGATGATAGTGGGGAGGGGGCGAGGTTCAAATCCCATCATGAGGAGGAATGGGGATTTATTGGTGATGGAATGAGGGCGGTGATTATGTGTGAATTCAGTGTGAGAGATAAGGTTGGACCATGTGGAAGGGGAATTGCCACAGAAGATCCAAAGATAGGTTTCCACTTCTTGGTTTACCTGTTCAGTTTCTCCATTGGATTGAGGATGATATGCTGTGGAGAGGGAGAGGTTATATCCAAGGAGTCATCCAAGTTCTTTTGCAAAGGAGGAGGCAAACTGGGGTCTACGATCCAAGATGATTTTGTCATAGAGGCCGAACTGAGTGTATACTTTGTGGAAAAAGAGGGAGGTGATTCCTTCAGTGGAGACAGATTTCTTAGCAGGGCAGAGAATCACCCCCTTAGTAAGTCCATGGTTGACCATGACCAAAAGACTGTCAAAGCCAGAAGAGACAGGGAGGTCCATGATGAGGTCACAAGAGATCTGTCAGAAGGGAATAGGGGAGGAGGAAATGATGGGGGAGAGGGGTGGGGAGGTAGGATGGGTGTTTGCTTTTGAGGACTGACAAGGGGCACATCCTTCGACGTATTTATGCACAAACTGAGCAAGGCTGGGCCACCAAAACTCGGTGGCGACAAGTTGACAAGTTTTAAGATATCCAGGGTGACCAGCAGAGGTGTGATTGTGGTGTTGTTCAACAATGGAGCAGCAAAGGTTGGGGGGAACATAAACATGTCCTTGGAAGGTGAGGACACCAGCGTCATATTGCCAGTCAGAAAGATGAGAGCAGAATTGGGTGGGGACATTGCCAGTGGTGGTGTGCAGAGCATCTAGGACAAGGGGGTCTGAAGCAGAGGTGGTGGCTAGTTTGGTTTGGAGGGAGGTGTCGATGAGGTTGACAAAAAGAGTGTCAGGAAGGAGGGTTACATTGTCATTATCCTCGTCAGTTGGTGGGAGAAGATCTGGGTGATAAGAAAGGGCAGCTGGTGCGGCAAGAGAGGTACCAGGGACATGGGTCAGGTGGAGGTCAAAGTCTGAGATGTCAAGCAGCCAACAAGCCTGTCGTCAGTTGAGTTTCTGAGGTTGGCGGAAGTATGTAAGGTTTTTGTGATCAGTGAAAACTTCGACAGGGAAGGGGGATCCTTGGAGGTAATGGCGCCAGGTTTTGAGACCTTGAATGATGGCAAGGAGTTCTTGGTCATAGATGTCATAGTTTTGTTCAGTGGAGGAGAAGGATTGTGAGAGATAGGAACATGGATGCCAATCTCCATTGGCATCAGTTTGAAAGAGGACTCCACCAGAGGTGTATTTGGAGGCGTTGGTGGTGATGGCAAAGGGGTGGGCAGGGTCTGGGAGATGGAGGATTGGATGACTAAGGAACTGTCATTTGAGTTTGTCGAAGGATTGTTGGCAACTGGGAGACCAGTCCCAGGGCTGATTTTTCTTTGTAAGGTCAAGGAGGGGACAAGTGATGTTGGAGTAATTGGGGATGAATTGTCGGTAGAAGTTGGCAAATCCTAGGAAGGAGCAGACATCTTTGACTTTGGCAGGGGTTGGCCATTCACAAATGCCATCCAGTTTCACTGGGTCCATGGCAAGCTCATTGGGGCATACAATCATGCCAAGGTATTCAACCTCGTCGGTAGTGAACATACATTTTTTGAGTTTGAGGTGAAGATCTAACTCGGTCATGCATTGGAGTACCCATTTGGTTCACTCTTTGTGGGTTTTGGCATCAGGAGAGAAGATGAGGAGGTCATCCATGTAAATGACTAGCCATCCTTCTGTGATCATATCACAGAAGGAGTTGTTCATGAATTGTTGGAAGGTGGTGGGGGAGTTGCAAAGACCAAAGAACATGACTGTTGGTTCAAACAGTCCTTTGTGGGTGATGAATGCCACTTTCCATTGATGACCATCTTTGATGCAGATGTTGTTGTATCCCCAATGAACATCAAACTTGGTGAAGGTTTTGGCACCCTTAAGTTTATCAACAAGGTTGGATATGAGGGGGAGGGGATAGGCATTGCAGATGGTATGTTCATTGACATAGCAATAGTCTTGGCAGGGTCGAAGGCCACTGTCTTTCTTTTTAACAAAGAAGAAGGGGGCGACTTGGGGAGAGTTGGATGGGCAAATCTTTCCTGCCTTGAGGTTCTTGTCGAGGAATGCTTCAGTAGCAGCTTTTTCATCAGGGGAGAGGGGGTAGAGTTTGCCAACTTTCAGGGTGAAAGAGTCATTGAGATTGGTCTCATGGTCATAGGGTCGGCTGAGGGGAATGTGGTTGGTTGCTTCTTTTGAGAAGACGGAGGAAAAGGCAGAGTATTCAGGTGGAAGAGTTGCCTTTGGTTTGGCCATTTTGGCAGCCATGGCTAGCTCAGTTGCCATTGTGAGTTTGGCAATGGTGGCAGAGGGAATAAAGTGAGATCCACAGTGCATGATTTGATTGATGATTTGATTGTCATTTGCTCATCGGAGGTATTGGGCTTCAGTATCCTTCTTCATGTAGTCATAGAGGTGTCCATCCCAGATGGAGTCAACTTGTACATGTTGGGGCAGGTGAGGGGTTGGTATCTGGGGGGTAGGAGTTGGTTTGGTACAGTTGTAGTATATTTCCTTGGATTGGTCAGAGTTGAGGGAGATGGATAGTTCTTGTTTGATCCAGTCAATGGTGGGATTGGCTTGTCTAAGCCAGGGGAGTCCGAGGATTACATTCTCTTTTCCACAGTTGAGGATGTAGAACGTGACATGGTGCATGAGCTGTCCAATGTGGACATAGAGCATGGTGGAAAAATGGATAAGACCATTCTTGTTTGAGGATTGGTCGACATTTTTGATGGCAATGGGAGAGGGGAGTCATTCATTTGGGAGACGATGTTTTTGAACAAAGTCCCAGTTGATGCAAGAGATTTGTGCTCCAGAGTCAATGAGAGCATGAGTTCCAACAGCTTTTAAGTGCGATGGTTTGATGATTTCAATGGGGATTTGCATAGACTGCTTGGTAATCAATGATACAAGTACAGGAGCACACATAAAAGAGGGAGAGCCTTGCATTGGGGAAGGTCTCTGTTCTAAAAATCCTCATTGGGTGTGATGAAGGAGATTCTTGCTACAGTTTCTTCTTCATCATTGTCCTTGACTTCTACTAGTCTTGGGACTTCTTCAACTTTTCTAACTTTCCTTTCTCCAGCTTTCTTTGGCTGGGAAGGGAAGTGGGGGCAGTCTCCTGAGAGATGTCCAGGTTTTCAGCAGTGGAAACAAAGTCCCTTGGTGATGCAGTGTTTTTGCTCCTCTGGGGTTAATTTAGATACCTTGATGGCATCAATGTCCATGGCGTCAGGATCTTTCTGGGGATGGGAGGAGGAGGAGGAGAACGAATGGTAGGGGAGGTTGGTCTTGCCTCATTTTGCCATGTCATCGGCTCTTCCCCATTGGGTGAGGAAATGGGTGGCTTTGGCATACCATTCATTGATTTTGGTGGGGATGGTGTCCATGGACATGATGTGATGCATGAGTTTGACGTAGATGCCAGTGGAGAAGTATCCAATGAGGATGTTTTGGTTGGTGATCCCGCTGATCTGGACATGGTTCTGGAATTCAGAGATGTACTTGGTGAGGTTGGAGAGGGAGGGCTTTCCTTCCATCTTGGTAGAAGAGAGCCAGGTGATGGAGAGGGTGGCGGTATCTTTGTGTTTGAAGGTGGTGTTGAACTCAGTAATAAAGTCTGCATAGGTCCCAAAGCCTTTGTTTGCGCTGAGAGCAGCTTTTCAGAAGGAGGAGGCCCAAGTAAGGGCAGCTCCCTTAGTCATATACAAGAGGGCAAAGGTGATCTTCTTGGCATTGGTAGTATAGACTTCTTCATTGACAAGGAGGTAGGTTTGGACAGAGTCCAACCAGATCATGGCTTTGGCGTAGTTGCCATCAAAGTTTTCTGGGGTACCAATGTGAAGTTTGACTGGTTTCGAGGTCATGGTGGAACGGGGTGGCTGTGGGGGGAGGAAGGGAGGAAGTGGGTGTGAGGGAATGAACTGACAAGGGGGAATGGGAGTAGAGGATGGGGGGGAAGGAGG
>JBBPLE010000070.1:60273-94648 GCA_038089675.1 Boletales sp. KT-2023b
TCAGAGTGTTCGGTGGAGGGGGGAGATTCTGAGGGGACTCAATAAGAGCATCGTAGTGCCCTTTCAAGGGCTCTTGGTGTTCGAGGGGAGGAAATGGTGAGAGACTACAGTGATGGTAGCTTGAAAAGAGGAGCTTAGTCCTTTTGTTACACTTGGTCCAGGTAGGAACAAGCATAGGCTCAAAGAACTAGTTGTGGGTCATGGGTTCAAGGTATTCAGCCAAGAGAACTTAGCAGAGGGTCAAGGAAGTCATCCAACAATGAAGTCGACAAAAAAGGTCAAGGGGGTTGTCCAATGATGAGGTCGATGAAAGAGATCAAGGGGGTCGTCTGACGATGAGGTCGATGAAGGAGTTCAAGAGAATCGTCTGACAATGAGGTCAACAAAGGGGTTCAAGGATTCAAAGAGATCAAAGGTATGATTGAGCAGGACTAAGCTAAGGATACATCGAGTAGAACAATGGCTTAAGTACTGCAAAGAATGAAAACTAATAGAAGGTCATGGAAGGTTTGTTACTAAGTGAATGAAGATAGAACCTTCCATGAGAAACAGAAGTATAGATAACAAGAATAGAAAGCAGAAATGAAAGATGTGCGATGAACACGTTGCATGTTCTAGAGCACTCTAAAGAAAGCAAAAGGTACCGGGTCAGGCTGGTCTATTGTATCAATGAACAAGAAAAGAAGTGAATCATAACACAGTACATGCTTCTTTCCTCTTTAGTAAAAGGTTCATTGTTGTAATTCCATGTCAAAATAGAAGTTGACAGTAATGAAGCAAGAGATTCAAAGTTTATGTAGTTGAAGAATTTAAAGAAATGAGGATTTCTTATTCTGACAATGTCATCTTTGTAGATGTAAAAGTCAGAAGTACTGGTAAAAAGAAAATGCATTTCTTGTTTAAATATATTCACAAAGTCTGTGTTCCAGTCAACAAATGTAAGAGGACAATCATTGTCTGGAATCTCACTGGCATATGTAAGATCTGAATAATGTCCAAGTGGCCAAGAATGGGGAATTGGAATGTATAACAGATTTTGAGAAATAAAATCTTGATCTGTTGCTTTAGCTAAGTTTGTGACACTTTTGCTTATTTTCCCCTTCTGTTGCAGCTTTTCTAGTTGTTTGGTGATAGGCTCCCTTAAGTACATCATAGATGACATCTTCAGCTGAAGAGCCTATTGAGTCTTTGATGATGTGTTGCAGGAAGTGAAGATTAGGAAATTTCTTGAAGAGATGATTAGTGTGCTGATCTTTGCCAGTATAGAAAAAGTTGTGATGGACAAAGTCCATTATGTGATTCCAGAGCTTGATGTCCATACCCTTCCAATGATTAAAATTGTGGAGAACCATCCCATGTTTCCAATTCTCTCCCACATATTCATCATCAAAAAATATCTGGTTAATCCAGACATCATCCAGAATCTCTACTCCAGGGAAGGTGGATTTGATGAGTAGGATGTTTTCATATGAAGGAAGAAAAATGTCCTGATGAAAGATTTCATAACCCTGACCATGAACCATATACCTTGACTCTGATTCTTTGTATGTTTGAGATGGAAAAGCCCATCCTGCAGCTTCATAAGTATTCCTGAGCTGTTCTCCATCACATGCAAAGCAATTGATGGGTTGATGGAACCCTGTTTCATAGGAAACCAAATTACAAGGATGAACTACTTGAGGAGACATCTTGAGAAGTTCTTGGGATCTGGCAAAGGGAAGCATTGGAAGAGGGTAATGCAGATGTAGAATCTATTTGATGTATTAACTCTGAAGAATATTGACTTGTTTGGGAAGAGTTGGCAAGTTGAAGAGATGAGGAAGAGGGCATCAATCCCAGAACCACATGTGTGCTTGGAAGTCTGTGCATCATTTTGTTCCTTTGAAGTACATGTGGGGAGGATACTTCAGTTGCATTATGAAGTTGAAGATTACTGACCACTGCACTCTGATGAAGGAATCATACACAAGTTCCTGGGGATCTAAATTGGGAGTGCCCTTGGCCATCTGAGAATCAGAGATACAAAGAGGAAGATGCATTGTCCAATGAATCTGAGGAAGAAGAGGCCAAATCTTCAAGTGGAGGAGATGTGGAATAGGTGGTTGCAAATGTTTGGGTTGAAGCAGCCAGCGAAACTCCAGCTGAACATATCAGTGACCTGAGTCTGCCATGATCTCCAGATCCTGCCATTGAAGGCATACTATTGCTTCTTCCGACCTTGGTGGGCTGTTGAAGCAAAACTCATGAAACATCATGTCTGTCACCTCAATTTGGGGAGAGAGAGGTAGAGGAAGAAGAATTGGATCTTGTGGTTGGGAGAATAGTGTCATTGCAAGTTTCAGAGGGCTGAATAGAACTTGAGCCTGAACTTCTTTGTCCCTGAGCTCCAGAAGAGCCTGAAGAGGATTGAGATCCTCATTGAATGGAGGAATTGCTGGGAGGCGAAGGGGGCCAAAGATGAGAGGTGAGCTCAGATCTATGAATGGGAGATCCAGTAGGGTGGATGGAATGGGGGTGTTGGAGAGTAGGTGATTGAAGTTGGGAGCCAGCAATGTCATGATGTCCAAAGGGATCTCCTGCTGCATTGTGTAGTCCAGATAGGATTGGAAATCAGTGAAGCTGAGCATGGTTTGGATTTCTGTAAGGTCCATGATTAAAGATGAATGTCAGTGGATTGGAAGGTGGTTGGTATTGCAGAGTGGAGAGATGATCAAACAGAGTAGTACTGGAATAATTGGATTGGATTGGCACAGCTATGTTTCTGAATATTGTAAAAGGGGCTGTATGAGCCTCTATGTTCTGCGAACTAGAATGAAGTATCATTCTCTCACTGTGATGGTGGATTTCTCCAACTTCAATACCTCTGTGACAAACTGGGCACAGTATTTCAATGGAACACCTGGTGGTACAAGATGATCTCTATCAATGATAGGACATGGTAAAGTCTCAGTATGATGTACTGGATTAGGCATTGGAGGCCTGGGTACAAAAGTACTTGGATTACTTGGTGGACTAGGAGGTCTTGGAGGACCAGGGTATGCTGGTGGAGCAGGTAGAGAATCTGCCTCAATACTTACACTTTGTTTTACAAATGAAATGTTAAGTGTCTGGTTATTATGGATAAGAGTGAGATTAAATAAATGTGTATGCTTAAGATAATGGAGCATTAAGTAGATGCACTCAAAGCAAATAGTCAAAGAGGTAGGTGTGCTTTTGACATTATAGCCAAATTGAAATGCTCTGTAAATCACCAAGATACATTCAAGAACTGAATGAATCAAAGAGAACCATCATGCATCACACAAGATGGTGGGTGGCATCATGTATACAAAAGATGAACACTGCTTGTCTAGGTGGGGCTCATAACCTTTCAGGAATAAACCTGAATGCAAAGGGACAAAGGAATAAGAATCTCTGGTGGGAACACTCACCAGGTGTTGATGCAATGATAGTAGTGATCAAGTAGTGATAGTACTATTGAGTACAAGTAGCACTGATAGAGCAATATAACAATGTGTAGATTGCTTAAGAAAAAGAGGTACACTGTAAGGCTACCTTTATATACATGCAGGAGTATTTACTTACAGATAAGTTGTAGAATGTACTACTGTATTCTACAATGTTCCTCTGCATTCTGTCTGACAGTATCAGTAAGCTATTGTAAAGTATCAATAAGCATTATGAAGGTAATTTCAAATATCAATAAGCACATGATTGATATTTGAAATATGATTGTAAATCATTTCTGTTATGATTGGTGATAACCCCCTATCTTTTCTTTCCTTGTTACATAACAATCTGTCTCAGTCTTCTTTCGATTCTCTTAATATGCGACATGGTAACATTGATCTCCCTTCATGTTCTAAACTTTACTGTGTCTACTTACACCTATTATCTATTTTTACTTAGAGATCCCCATTAGATTCCCTATGCATCTCCATTTGCACTGCCCATGCCATCTGTCACGATTCACTTCTTTTCTCTTCTTATTCATTGATATGATGAACCAGCCCAACCCAGTACCTTTACTTTCTTTAGAGTGCTCTAGAATATGCAATGTATTTGTCGCACACCTTTCATTTCCGCTTCTCTATTTTTGTTATCAACGCTTCGATTTCTCATGGAAGGATTCTATCTTTCTTTGCTTAGTAACAAACCTTCCATGACCTTCTATCAGTTTCTATTCTTTGCAGTACTTAAAGCCATCGCTCTACTCAATGTATCCTTAGCTTAGTCCTGCTCAATCCTACCTTGAACTCTTTCGAATCTCTTTGTCAACTTAATCGTCGGATGACCCCCTTTGAACCTCCTTCATCGACTCTATCGTCGGACGACTCTCTTGTACCTCCTTCATTGACTCCATCGTCAGACGACTCTCTTGTTCTCCTTCATCAACCTCATTGTTGGACAACTCCTCAACTTTTCGGCAAGCATCCCTTGTCCAAATACCTTGAACCTTTGACCCACAGTCAGTTCTTTGAGCCTATGCTCGTTCCTACCTGGACCAAGTGTAACAAAAGGACTAAGCTCTTCTTTTCGAGCTACCATCACTGTAGTCTCTCACCATTTCCTCCCCTCAAACACCAGGAGCCCTTGAACGGGTACTACGATGCTCTTATTGAGTCCCCTCTGATTCCCCCTCCTCCACTGAACTTTCGGATGAAGAATCCTTCGCTCCTGCTCCAGACATCTCTCCTAGGGAACCAACACCGCCCCTCCCTACTCCCATCGTAACTAGACCTCTCCTCCTTCCTCCCCCATCCTCCACTCCCATTCCCCCTCATCAGTTTGTTCCCTCACACCCACTACCCCCTTTCCTTCCCCCACAACCACCTCGTTCCACCATGACCTCAAAACCAGTCGAATTTCACATTGGTGCCCCTGAAAACTTTGATGGTGACTACGCCAAAGCCACGATCTGGATGGACTCTGTCCGAACCTACCTCCTCATCAATGAAGAAGTCTATATCACCAACGCCAAGAAGATTGCCTTTGCTTTTTCGTATATGACTAAAGGAGCTGCCCTTACCTGGGCCTCCTCCTTCTGAAAAGCTGCTCTCAGTGCAAACAAGGGCTTTGGTACCTATGCAGATTTTATCACCGAATTCAACACCACCTTTGAACACAAAGACACCATTGCCCTCTCCATCACTTGGCTCTCATCCACCAAAATGGAAGGAAAGCCCTCCCTCTCTGACCTCACCAAGTACATCTCCGAATTCTGGAATCATGTCCAGATCTGCGGGATCACTGACCAAAACGTCCTCATTGGATACTTCTCCACTGGCATCTACACCAAACTCATGTGTCGCATCATGTCTATGGACACCATCCCCACCAAAATCAACGAATGGTATGCCAAGTCCACCCACTTCCTCACCCAATGGGGAAGAGCTGATGACATGACAAAATGAGGCAAGACCACCCCCCCCTACCATTCATTTTCCTCTTCCTCCCGCCCCCAGAAAGACCCTGATGCCATGGACATTGATGCTATCAAAGTATCCAAGTTAACCCCAGAGGAATGAAAACACTGTATCACAAAAGGACTCTGTTTCCACTGCTGAAAACCCAGACATCTCTCAGGTGACTGCCCAAACTTCCCTTCTCAGCTGAAGAAGACTGGAGAAAGGAAGGTTAGAAAGGTCAAAGAAGTCCCCAGGTTAGTAGAAGTCGAGGATGATGACGAAGAAGAAACCATAGCAAGAATCTCCTTCGTACCCTCCAACGAGGATTTTTAGAATGAAGACCTTCCCCAATGCAAGGCTCTCCCTCTTTTATGTGCACTCCTGTACTTGTATCATCGATTACCAAACAGTCTATGCAAATCCCCATTGAAATCATTGAACCATCGCACCTAAAAGCTGTTGGAACTCATGCTCTCGTTGACTCTGGAGCACAAATTTCCTGCATTGATTGGGACTTTGTTCAAAAACATTGTCTCCTGAAAGAATGACTCCCCTCCCCCATTGCTGTCAAAAACGTTGACCAATCCTCGAACAAAAATGGTCTTATCCATTTTTCCACCATGCTCTATGTCCACATCGGACAGCTTATGCACCGTGTCACATTCTACATCCTTAACTGTGGAAAGGAGAACATAATCCTTGGACTCCCCTGGCTTAGAAAAGCCAACCCCACCATCAACTGGATCAAGCGAGAGCTATCCATTTCCCTTGACTCCAATCAATCCCAGGAATTGTACTACAACCATACCAAACCAACTCCTACCCCCCAGACACCAACCCCTTGCCCACCTCGACATGTACAAGTTGATTCCGTCTGGGACGGACATCTCTATGACTACATGAAGAAGGACACCGAAGCCCAGTATCTCCAATGAGCCAACGACAACTGAATCATCAATCGAATCATGTGCTGTGAATCTTGCTTCATCCCCTCCACCACCATTACCAAAATTACGATGGCAACTGAACTGGCTATGGCTGCCGAAAAGGCCAAACCAAAGGCCACTCTTCCACCTGAATACTCCACCTTCTCCTCTGTTTTCTCGAAAGAAGCAACCAACCACGTTCCCCCTAGTCGACCCTATGACCATGAAATCAATCTCGATGATTCTTTCACCTTGAAAGTTGGCAAACTCTACCCTCTCTCCCCTGATGAAAAAGCTGCTACCGAAGCATTCCTTGACAAGAACCTCAAGACAGGAAAGATTCGTCCATCCAACTCCCCCCAAGCTGCCCCCTTCTTCTTTGTTAAAAAAAAGATGGTGGCCTCTGACCCTGCCAAGACTATTGCTATGTCAATGAACATACCATCTGTGACACCTACCCTCTTCCCCTCATATCCAACCTCGTCGATAAACTTAAGGGTGCCAAAACCTTTACCAAGTTCAATGTTCATTGGGGATACAACAACATCCGCATCAAAGATGGTCATCAATGGAAAGTGGCATTCATCACCCACAAAGGACTGTTTGAACCGACGGTCATGTTCTTTGGTCTTTGCAACTCCCCCGCCACCTTCCAATGTTTCATGAACGACTCCTTCCGTGATATGATCGCAGAAGGATGGCTAGTCATTTACATGGACGACCTCCTCATCTTCTCTCCTGATGCCAAAACCCATGAGGAACGAACCAAACGAGTGCTCCAATGCATGACCAAGTTAGATCTTCACCTTAAACTCAAAAAATGCATGTTCACTACCAACAAGGTTGAATACCTTGGCATGATTGTACATCCCGAGGAGCTTGCCATGGACCCAGTAAAACTGGATGGCATTCGTGAATGGCCAATCCCTGCCAAAGTCAAAGATGTCCACTCCTTCCTAGGATTTGCCAACTTTTACTGACAATTCATTGCCAATTACTCCAACATTGTTCGCCCCCTCCTTGATCTTATGAAGAAAAACCAACCCTGGGACTGGTCTCCCAGTTGTCAGCAATCTTTTGACAACCTTAAACAACTGTTCCTTAGTCATCCAATCCTCCATCTCCCAGACCCCACCTGCCCCTTTGCCATCGCCACAGATGCCTCCAAATACACCTCTGGTGGAGTCCTCTTCCAAACCAACACCAACGGAGATTGGCATCCATGCTCCTACCTCTCACAGTCCTTCTCCCCTGCTGAACGAAACTACAACATCTATGACAGGGAACTCCTAGCTGTCATCCGTGGCCTCAAAGCCTGGTGCCACTACCTCCAAGGATCTCCCTTCCCTGTCGAAGTTTTCACCAATCACAAAAATCTCACTTATTTCCGCCAACCTCAGAAACTTAACTGATGACAGGCTCGTTGGCTGCTTGATATCTCGGACTTCGACCTCCACCTGACCCACATCCCTGGTACATCTCTCGCCACACCCAACACCCTCTCCTGCTGCCCAGATCTTCTCCCACCGACTGACGAGGATAACGACAATGTAACCCTCCTTCCTGACACTCTTTTTGTCAACCTCATTGACACCTCCCTCCAAACCAAGCTGGCCGCCTCCTCCGCTTCCGACCCCCTTGTCCTTGATGCATTACGCACCACCACTGGTGACGTCCCTACCCGATTCTGTTCTCGTCTCTCTGACTGGCAATACAATGCTGGAATCCTCACTTTCCAAGAGTGTATCTATGTTCCCCCCAATCTTCACTGTTCCATTGTTGAACGACACCATGACCACTCCACTGCTGGTCACCCTGGATACCTCAAAACCCATCAACTCATTGCTGCCGAATTCTGGTGGCCTGGTCTCGCTCAATTTGTGTGAACATACGTTGAAGGATGCGCCCTCTGTCAATCCTCCAAAATGAACACTCATCCTACCTCTCCCCCCCTCTCCCCCATCGTCTTCTCCTCTACTGTTCCTTTTCGACAGATCTCATGTGACCTCATCACAGACCTCCCTGTTTCTTTGGGATTTGACAGTCTTTTGGTCATGGTCGACCATGGGCTTACTAAAGGGGTGATTCTCTGTCCTACTAAGAAATCAGTCTCCGCTGAAGGAATTGCCTCCCTTTTTTTTCACAAAGTCTACACTTGGTTCGGCCTCTATGACAAAATCATCTCGGATCGTGGACCCCAGTTTGCTTCTTCCTTTGCAAGAGAACTTGGACACCTCCTCGGATATAACCTCTCCCTCTCCATGGCTTACCATCCTCAATCTGATGGAGAAACCGAACAGGTAAACCAAGAGGTGGAAACTTACCTTTGGATCTTTTGCGGCAATTCCCCTTCCATATGGTCTGACTTCATCTCCCACACTGAATTCGCACACAATCACCACCCTCACTCCATCACCAACAAATCGCCATTCTTCCTCATGATGGGATTTGAACCTTGCCCCCTTCCCACTATCATTGCTGAAACCAACCTCCCTGCAGTTGAAGAATGACTGAAACTCCTTTCCACAGCTAGAGATGAAGCCCTGGCAGCCCATGAACTTGCCAGACAAGTCATGAAATCCCATTTCCATGGAAAATTTACCCCCTTCCATAAAGGTGATAAGGTTTGGCTAGAAGCCCAAAATCTGAAATGTCTTATCTCCCATCCAAAGTTCGCCCCCAAGCGAGAAGGCCCATTTACCATTACTCAGGTCCTCTCTTCCCTTACCTATAAACTCTGCCTCCCACATACTTGGAAAATACACCCAGTCTTCCACACTTCCCTGTTATCACCCTATCATGAAAACGACATACACAGACCGAACTTCCCCTCCCCTCCACCTGACCTTATCAACAGAGAAGAGGAATACAAAATGGAAAAAATTATCCAACATTGTGGAACCCTGAACAACTGAAAATTCCTAGTCTGCTGGAAGGGATATTCAGCCGAAGAAGACTCCTGGTTACCTGAATTGGAGTTTAACCATGCCAAGGAAATCCTATCCGAATATAAAGCCCTCCACCCTCATGCCTTCCCTCCTTCATCCTTCACACCACCCACGAAACCTAAACATGTCCGCTCCCACTAGATCCCCCTCCCCCACTGCCGCTACCACTGGTTGGACCACCCCCTTACTTTATCGTATCCAAGGCCTTGATTCCACTAATTACAATCTGGGCATTCCCCGGTCTACGTCCCCTCCTCTGTGTCTTCCCCCTCTCAATCCTAACCCAGTAGTCTCTGTCGAACTACCCCTCTATGCCCAGCGTATCTGCCCAGACCCCTTCCCTGTCACTGAACAGTCCTCCCTTATGCTCCTCCTTGAAACCCCCCATCTTCTTACCCCTCTTCGCGCCCATCTAGAACCCTTCTCCCCCCTCGATACCCTTCTTCTCCTCTTCCAGGAAATCCATTCCCTCTACCCCCTCGCCAACCAGATGTCTGATTACCCCATGGAACATGTCGCTACCCTCCATGAAACCCGCACCGAACTCACCAACCTCGTCCTTTCCATCATGCATCAGCTGGAAATGGACAAACTAGCCAAGGACGTTCTACGTTATACCCGAGAACTCAATGAATGATGCCACCTCCACCAGAACCCCTCCCCAGAAGCTTCCGAGGAACCCCTCACCCTCAAGGAATTAGCCATCATAGAGCGGGCTGAAGTCAGTTGGGAAGGACAACATAATATACCTCTCTCCCCCGATCATTACCTCTACAGTTGGGCTTGCTTCCACTGCCACCGACTCTCCCACATCCATATCAACTGTCCATATTACACCTGCCCCCATTGTGCCCACCACCGTCCTGGTCACACCCAACATTGCTGTCCCCGCCACCCTCATCCTCATACCCTTAATCCCGTAGGCTCTTCCTCCTCCTCAGCTTCCTCCACACATTCTAGATGTTCTGGTCCACCCCAACCCCTCATTGAACAACTCTCCGACCCCCTGTCCTCTAGTTCTGGCTTGGCTCCCAGACCAGTTCCTCCCTCCTCTTATCGTTGTCGCTGAACCCCTCATCCTTGACAACATCATCGTCATCCCTCCCCTGACCTTGAACTCGCTGATCTTGATCTGAATGATAACGACCCAGGATATGACGACTCAGCATATGCTAATATGACTGGTTCCCCTGGTGGAGATAGGTGCATGGATTTCTAATTCTTTCTTTTTGATTTTGTTCTTTGTTGTGACTTCGAATGTACTTCGGGGGTAATGTTACGATTCACTTCTTTTCTCTTCTTATTCATTGATATGATGAACTGGCCCAATCCAGTACCTTTACTTTCTTTAGAGTGCTCTAGAATATGCAACGTATTTGTCGCACACCTTTTATTTCCACTTCTCTATTTTTGTTATCAATGCTTTGATTTCTCATGGAAGGATTCTATCTTTCTTCACTTAGTAACAAACCTTCCATGACCTTCTATCAGTTTCTATTCTTCACAGTACTTAAAGCCATCACTCTACTCGATGTATCCTTAGCTTAGTCCTGCTCAATCCTACCTTGAACTCTTTCGAATCTCTTCATTGACTTAATCGTTGGACAACCCCCTTTGAACCTCCTTCATCGACTCTATTGTCAGACGACTCTCTTGTACCTCCTTTGTCAACTCCATCGTTGGATGACTCTCTTGTACCTCCTTTGTCGACTCCATTGTCAGACAACTCTCTTGTTCTCCTTCGTCAACCTCATCGTTGGACGACTCCTCAACTTTTCGGCAAGCATCCCTTGTCTGAATACCTTGAACCTTTGACCCACAGTCAGTTCTTTGAGCCTATGCTCGTTCCTACCTGGACCAAGCATAACACCATCTATATCTCTTATTTCTCATCATCATTCATAGCCTCTGATCGCAGCACCTCTGTGCAGTCTTGCATAGCATTATACTTTGTTTCCACAGCCTTATGGCTGTTCACTGACTCTTGGTGACTCAGTATGACTGGCACCTCTTAGTATAAATACTGGCCAATCATGTACAGTACACTCTAAGCAATTCCTACCTTAGGTTTTTTTTGCCTTCATCCTCAGTCCTCCCTAAGTCTCCCCTAAGCTTGGCCTTAGTGCCTCCTCATCATTGTCCTTTATCCTTAGTTATCCAGAACCTCTGCGATTCTTCTGGGAGATCCTTGACATCATCTGATGTAAGAATATGCCTTTGCCCACTGGAACCCTTAGCTTTCATTTCCAGAGTACCTGACTTATGTCAGTACATTACCCTTAACCCCTGTCCTTGACCTAGGCAATTATCATTAGGTCTACGCTTGTCTCTACCCAGGGCAAGTGTAACAATTTCCAATCTGTCAATCTTATCTGATGAATACATTAAGTATTTCAAATTGAATAGTGTAAGCATGTGAGTAAAGATCTAGAATGTAGATAACATTTCTAGGCTTCTCTTCTTAGATCTATGTGATCTAGACTGTGAGTCACGCTTGTGAGTCACACTCTGCTAGTGTAGGTCATGCTACTAGAATACAAATTATATTCATATTCTCAACACATCTGGCACTTGTTGGGATACTGATGGATTGGTGGTGGCATGCCATTGGGCTGAACTCTCACATTCATGAAAATACTGTATGCCTGGGATGATGTGGTGAATTTTGCATGAGGCACTGGAAACAAATGTCTCAAATGCTGACTCCCATGTTTCAGTAGGCTGTTTCAAGTTGGTTGAAATGTTTCTTCAAGGTTTTAGGAGCATAAGCATGGAAGCACAATAGAGCAAATATTATTCTGGGTCATCACACCATGGGAAGTAATGACCAATGAAATTTGGTAAATTGTTGTGGCCTCATGTTTGGATGATGTGATGCTTTTGTTTTGCTTTTGGATGTGCTGCAAGATAAGGAACCCTCATGTTATGAGGTCATCCTTGTCATGGTACATGAGAAACATCTGAGACCTCATTGCTTTGCTCAGTGGCAACAACACACTGGCTTGATTCCCAGTCAACATCCACTTCATAGGAGTTAACAAAGAATTCAATGATGTTCACCTCAGCAAGTGCATTGCCATGACAACTGTAGTTGGTCACTTGACACTTCATTAACACCTTCCCATGCCCATTGGTCTCAAAAGTCACAATCTCATGCTGCTCTGCATCATCAGATTGCTACTCCAATGGTGAGTTATACAATAATACTATTCAATTGTAGAGACTTACAGCATTGTCAGCCACAGCAGTCTCTCATGTGACATTACCTATCATGTCATCACATGTGTGTGTGATCTCCACTGCTGGTCTGGACATGGAGTCAATTATTTCATCTGATTGAAGTAATTAAATTTTACTGACCCTACTTCCCTTTCAGCCTCATCATTCTGCATTGCCCTCCTCTTCAGCTCTGGGAAGTTTACTAAAAGGTTGCTCATGAATGAAGACCAGTATATTGGGATGTAGTGATATGAATGGTACATATCCCCCCAACCCATGAGATACAATATGACCATTGGTGCCACCAGTTCTTGCTCCCTGTTGATGGTGTGCACCAAGCAGAATAGAAGCAACTGCTGTTGATCATGGATATTCTTGAGGTACACATTTCAATGCTGGTGATAAGCAAAGCCCTTTGCAAGGATGGTGGACATGTTGTAATTCCTTCCCTGTTTCTTTGTCTGATATGTCATGACATAGAAGGACACATTTGTTGTGTCACACAAGTTGGTGAGTAATTTTCCATCATTGTTACAATATCCATTGATAGAGACCAAAGGGATCCACCCATTCATAAATTTGTATCTCCATTGAATCCCCTACTCCCCATTTTCTCGGATATAGGCATAATCTGCTTTCTTGAATGGTGCACACTGTTTGCAGACAAAGCCACCATTTTTGCTGGGAATGAGGCAATGGTGGTATTCACAAGCATGTAACTACTTGGAGCAGGCAACACACTTTTTGAGATCATCCAGTTGGGCTTCATAATCAGGGTAGTTGGGATTTGGGGGGTGGGAATATGCAACCTTGACCTCATTTGGGATTGCCTTGACAGAATCTGTGGTTTCCAGCCCTGGAAGGTATGCACAGACATTTGCCTTGATGAAATCCTTGACTTTTTCATGAAATAGCTCAGATTTCAGAAAGGTCTCCATATCCTTGATTGGCAGAGCATTTTTGAGCCAAAGGAGCATGTGAAGGTGTAAACTTCCTCATCCCTGCAATTCCACCAAGCCAAAGAAAGCAGAGACACATCCAATGACACCCTTTTGAGATTTGATGCATTGTTGGACAACTTCAATGCCAAACAAGGTACTAAGTATGGTTTTGATCATGAAATGGAGAAATTTGGCCACTGTGTATGGGTCTAGTGCCACATTCTGTGTGCATTTCCCTTTGGATGGGCCAATTCAGGCATCAAATACATTCAGATCAATGGATTCTCCAGCAAATACTTGTGCAATAGGATCATGAAGGTTGCAAGGATTGATAATAATCCACAAGGTTGGTTGGTTTAACATTATAGATGTCATCCAAATCTGACTATGGAGCTGGTGGCAGGACTGGTCTGAACCAATGACATGACCTCCCATTGCATAGATATGTTGACAAAGGAGACAAACTGCTGGATCTGAGATGGGATGATTATTCTCCTCTTCTTCCTGGGCTTTTTGAAGTTTTTCTGTATTGATGGTTGCTAATAGGTGGGCATCCCTTTCAAATGTCTTTTGGAGCATCTGGATCCATGCCAAGAGAAGGACTTGTTGACACTGCATGATACCAAAGTTAATGAAAGGGAAGGTTTCATGCTGCCAAAATCACCTATCATGATATTGTAAGAGCCATTTTATATGATCATTGAACTTGGCATTGACTGGTCAACAGCATTCTATGCCACCTTCTCCATATGGGAATAAACAAGGAAATGCCCTCTTGAAGAAGTTTGAAGAATTTTTGGTAACAGGTTCCCCTGGTCATGGACATCCAAAATTGTTTACAGGTTGTTGTCCATGCTGTATCACATACCCACCTTCTTTCCCTTCTTTCCACAAATTTGTGAGGCCCCAGGCCATCAACTCACTCGCTGTCATCTTTGACATATTGGTATCAACCACCCCAGATATTTGGATTGGAATAACATCTGGTCCATCTAAAAGTATGCAATTTTAATTTTTAATCATCTGGTCAATGTAATAGACTCACTACTATTTTCTGCATTAGCACTGTCCTGTGTCTCATGCAATTCCATTGTATTATTTATGTTAGGGTTTGTAACTATAACTAACAAATATGAGTCAGCATTCCCATGTAATGTAATACTGTGAAGTGACTGACCTTCATCATCATCTTGTGGCACATAACCCTCACTTTCTTGGTTGATGATACCAACATCATCAGACTGGCAGATGATGGGTGCTATTTCATCAGGTATGTTGTCCTCTGGCAAATTTTCAATCCATGATGTGCTGATTTCAATGTCACCATAGTACTTTGGGTTGTTTTCTTTTAACCAGAGAAGTGTGTCAAGGATTGCTTTTCTATGCATGCAAAATGTTGAATGAATCCATGATTTTGGAAGCTGACCAATGCCAATGAATGTTATGGTTAACAAGGATGCAAGGAGCTCAGGAGGCCAAGGCATGAGCCTGCCTTGGACCATGGATGATATGCCCTGCATGTCCAACTCATATGAGCTAACATTCCCTTGCATTGCATGCTGTAATGTTGAGACCTCCTGAACACCTCCAGATCACTTTGGAAAGAGCTTGAAGACAAAGACACAGGGATACATGAGCAACATGAGCAATTGCTCTGAGAATGTAAGCACCTGAAGTTGCCATGGAATCTATCCTATCCAGAGCTGATTTGCAAGGACATAATGTGAAGGTACTGTATGCAGCTTCTTTAGCTCATCTGAACATGAAGAATAGATTGATATGAGGTATCATCCATCAACCATCTTCACAGCCAATGGTTCAAGGAGTTTGCCATCAAAAAGCTTGTGTGCTGGGTGTGCTTTGGGGAGAATGAGATGATTGGCATTGGGGAGTACATCAAGATATGTTTCTGAGAGCCTATTCTCCAAGACATCATGCTCACATGTGCAAACACTGCATATCCCTAACTGTATGGCAGTGTTGGATGTGGCATTAAAAAATTGTGCATAGCATTCCTTGACTTCTTCATCTGTAGGAAGCTGAAGGAATTGTGAGGGGTCATATTCATCATCTGTGTCCTCCCCATCATCATCCAGTCATTGAGCTGTACATCATCCAATGGCAGATTCTTCATTCCACTTCTGCTTCCATGCTACTGGCTCATGTACTGGCTTCTCAGCAGCAACATCTGCCTTCTTCTATGCAAGGGCACATAGGGACTGAATGTGTTTGGGGGGTGCATTATGGACAACATGATCAATGAGATGATCTTTAGATTGCCTGTCCTCTCAACCAAGTTTGAGAATGCCCTTCAAGTGGGCAGTAATATCTTTCATCCCCAATTGATAGAGAAGATTGCAAGCACTCTCTTGCACTTCAGGAGGCACCATGGGAGATGTTTAATGATGGTTTGTTCCTTGCTACAACATTATTTTGCTTACCAAAGTCTGCTTTTCAAAAGATATAAAAGCTGGCCCATCCTTGCTCTGCTCTTCCACCTAACTTTCTTTCCCTACTCCTTCTGCCAGCCTTGCTCTCACCCATGCTGCCTTGGTTGTCTTCTTGCTTGTCTTCTTGCTTGTCCTCTTGCCCATTCTCTCACTCATCCTCTCACTTGTCCTCTTGCTCATCCTCTTGCCCATTCTCTCATTCATTCTCTCACTTGTCCTCTCACTTGTCCTCTTGCTTGTCCACTTGCTTGTCCTCTTACTCATCCTTTTGCCCATTCTCTCACTTGTCCTCTTGCTTGTCCTCTTACTTGTCCTCTTGCTCATCCTCTTACCCATTCTCTCACTTGTTTTCTTGCTTGACCCCTTGCTTACTCTTGTGCTTGTACTGCCTTGCCTGTCTCCTTGCCCAGCATCCTCTTGATTGTCTTCTTTCTCATCCTCTTCACCCACTTGCTTGCTCTTCTATGCCTCATGTTCCCAAGGCCCCTGTTTCCAAGGCCCCCACATCTGATGCTGTGCCCCAACTCCAGCCTGCATTGTCCATGCTCCCTGCATGGCTCATTGGTGCTAGGAAAAACATGCTAGGGACTGGTTTCTACCTTAGTGATGATTCATTCTGTGACAATGTCCACTGGGTTTGGGATGGCTGGGCAAATAGGCTTGCAATTAAGCAGCTGATGGATCTCTCTGGTAAACCTGCAGTTGGCAATGACAAGACATTCAGCTATCCTACCCCCCTTCCTGAGGATGTTGATGCTGCTCCCATTTGTGCTGTTGTCCAGATTGGCCATCATGACTTTTGGCTTACAGCAGATGCTGGCTACCATCACCCTTCCAAAATCTGGAGTACATTGAGCAAGGTAAAGGCATCGTGTGCCTGTGAGCAACCAAATGTAGCACCATTCAAGGAGGACTTTCCTGCCATTGTTAAGAACTTATGTTGGTTGATGAATGAAGCTGCAACCCCAGGATTTCCTGGATCAAAAGGTCTTTTTATGCAAGCCAATGAGACAACTCCTCACTTCAAGGTCTGGCACAAATTATTTGAGGTACATTTATACTTACTGTATTTGTTTATTTTTGGCTAATATTAATTTGTCTGAAACAGCCACTGTCTGAGGAAGAATGTGAGGACACCACCATATCTGATGATAAAGAACAAGGCAACTTGGATAAACCTGAGGAACATAGTGGTGACACTGGTAAGCTCTGTGTAGTTCAGACAACAATTTTATTCACTGATGCTATTGCTTGCATCAGAACATTCTGTGTTCATGATTCAGAACTGGCTGACACATCATGATACAGCTGCTGGTGTGCTTGATGCCATTAAGAAAACCCATCAAGTGGTTCCTGTCCCAGCATACAGCATGGATGGTAAACTTATCAAACCAAATGAGTATCATCACCACCTTGAAGGTGACCTTGTTGAGCTTTATCTCACTCTGAATCATTGGTCTATTGCTGCAAAAGGTGGTAATCCAGGCAATGATGTATACTTGGCTGATATCATCATGATACATGTTCTTGCAGCATCTCACTCAACCATGGCAGGCAGTCCAAGAAAGTGAAGGGCAGTTGACCTCTTTGTTGACCCTAGTGCACCTCTGGCAAAGAAATTATGCCAAGCATAATGTTACACTTGGTCTGGGTAGGAACAAGTGTAGACCTAACAATAATTGCTTGGGTCAAAGGACAGGGGTTGAGGATTATGTACTGATGTAAGTCAGAGACTTTTGGAAATGAAGACTAAGGGTTCTGGTGGACAAAGGTTCTGGGTTATGTCAAGTGATGTTAAAGGACTCCTAGAAGGATCACAAAGGTTCTAGGTGGAGGGTGCTAAGGACAATGATGAGGAGGCACTAAGGCCAAGCTTAGGGTTGATCTCCAAGGAGGACTAGAGTGGTGAAGGTGAAAACCTAAGGTAGGAATTGCTTAAGGTTACTGTACATGAGCAATGAGTATTTATACTAGGAGGTGCTAGTCATACTGAGTCACCTGGAGTCAATGGATAGCCAGGAGGCTGTGTAAACTAAGTATAGTCCTGTGCAAGACTGTGCTAAGGAGCTGTGATCAGAGGCTATGTGTGACAATGGAAAAATATAGAGAATAAATAGCACAGGCTGCACAAGTGGGAATGCATAGGAAATGGATCAGAGATCTCTATGTAAAAATAGATAATAAGCATAAGTAGACACAGTAAAGTCTAGAACATGAAGGGAAATCAATGTTACCATGTTACATATTGATAGAATTGAAAGAAGACTGAGAGAGGTTATTATGTAAAGAAGGAAAAGATATGGGGGGATCATGAATCATAACATTACCCCCTTCATATGGCAAAGCCACTGGATTTGCTTTAGTCAAAAGTGACCTCCTCATTGGTGATAACATTGTTCTGTGTCCATGCTTCTTCATCTCCCCATCCATTGTCCTGTCAGCCATGATAGTAATCATCACAGCCAAAGTTATGACCATGGAGGGATCCACATTTCTCACAACTGTGATGGTTGATAGTAGGGATGTTGTTGGGATTGACTCTCCAATTGTTGATGCACTGAGGGCAGGGATGGTGGGGGCAGGATTGACAGGGGTGTCCTGGTGCATGATGCCTACAGTGGTTGCAGTGATGGCATTGACAATCAAGGGTTCAGTGGCCTCTGCATTGGCATTGGTCACATTGTGAGTTGGTGGTGGTAGAGGGAATGGGTGTCAGAATCTCATCCCAATTGGTGGTAGCCCCAGTATTGGAAAGGACAAGTCCAGTGTTTGGGTGTGGGGTGGGGGAACAGGTGCAATGAGTTTGGGTGCCATGCCTGGAAAGGTCCATGAGCATGGCTGCAGCTCATAGGCTGGTGAGGGTGTGGTGGGGTTGGAAATCGGCAGTGATAGGTGGTATGTTTTCCTGGTTGGAATGGGAGGTGTTTGGGTGATGAAAAGGGGGTATGGGGACTAGGAAATCCATAAGAGATGGTGAGATTCAAGGGATGAAGGTGGGGCATCTGTAGAGGTAGGCCCCTTGTTCTTTGGCAATGAGGTTAAGGGTGATGGTAGTGATTACATCAGCAATTGTCTTGTAAGGGAGGATATGTTCAATCATATGACCAAATCCCAAGTGGTAGAGGTTGTCCAGGGCTTTCTCCCTTAGTTGTCCTACAATAGTTCAGAGGAGGGCATTGGTGGATCAGTGGATGATGGATAGGTTTTGGATGAGGGAAAACATTTTGTTGAAGATGCTAACAGTGGTGATGATCTCAGGGGACATGGTATATGCTTGGTGTTGTTCTAGAGCAGATCTGGGGCCTTCCTGGGATAGGACGTGGGTAAACAAGATGTGTCAGTTGGTTCAGCAGAGATGGTGGACATGAACTGGAATGGATGGGGGAAATGGGGGAAGTGTTGGAAGTCCTGGGGGAGAGGTGGGAGTGGAGGGAGCAGGAGTAGGGGGGTGAATAGCCAGGTTGGCAGTCAAGTCATTGAGTATGGTGTCAGGGATATGTAGAGCAATCTGGAGGATTTGTTCTTCAATAGCAGTGGACACAGTGGGGGGTAGGATGGAAGAGGTGGATGGGGAACTGATAGTGGGGGGAGTGGGGGAACCAGAGGAGATGGAAATGGGAGAGGTGGCAGACATTGTAAGGCTATGGTTTAGAGGGTTGAGTGGGGCAAGTGCATTTGGTTGGTTTCAATGATGAGGAGAACATTTTGGTGGTAAGTCTTTTATAATTGTTGAGGATTTCCTGTGCATGTTTCAAATCCCATTCTGGGAGCCATGAGTCATCTTCTGGTGGATAGCCCTTCCATCTGACAAGGTACTGCCTCTGGGAACAGTTGTCATGGTGCTTGATGATTTGTTCTATTTTGTATTCTTTTTCTCCTCTGATCAGATCCAGTGGAGGGGCTGGGAAGTTGGGGCTGTGTATGTCATTCTCGTGGTATTGGGAAAGTAGTGAGGCATGGAAGACATTGTAAATTTTCCAGGTTTTGGGAAGTCTTAGTTGATAGGTAACCAAGGATAGGACTTTGGTGATGGTGAAGGGGCCTTCTTGTTTGGCAGAGAACTTAGGGGCAATGATGTTTTGCTTAAGGTTTTTGGCATTTAACCAGACCTTATCTCCTTTAGCAAATGGAATGAATTTCCCATGATACCTGGATTTCATAAGCTGGCATGTGAGATTATGTGCAGCTAGTGCCTCATCTTGGGCTGCCAAGAGTTCCTTGAGACATTGTTCTAATGCTGGTAGCTGTGACTTGGAGATAACTGTGGGGAGGGGATGGGGTTCATAGCCCATCATGAGAAAGAATGGGGGCAATAATTGTGTGCAAATTCTGCCATAGTGATGTACTCAGCCCACAAGATTGGGTTGTTACTGCAAAAGATCTGAAGGTATGTTTCAACTTCCTGGTTGACTTGTTCCATTTCACCATCAGTTTGAGGATGGTAGGCAGTGCTGAGGGAGAGGTCATATCCAAGAAGTTTTCCAAGTTCTTTGGTGAAAGTTGAGGCAAATTGTGGTCTGCAATCCAAGATAATTTTGTTGTAAAGACCAAATTGTTTCCAGACTTTGTTGAGAAAGAGGGTGGCAATTCCCTTGGCTGTAGCAGTTTTCTTAGTTGGACACAAAATTACCCCCTTTGTAAGCCTGTGGTTGACTACAATCAATAAAGAGTCAAAGCTGTCCAAAAAAGGAAGGTCCATGATGAGATCACAAGAGATTTGTTGGAAGGGGTGTGATGATCTGGAGGGGATGGGGAGTGGTGGAGGTGCAGAAGGATGGGTGTCAGCTTTGGTGCATTGACAGTGAATACATCCTTCAACATATTTTCAAATGAAAGCAGCAAGACCAGGCCACCAGAATTTGGATGTGACAAGTTATTGAGTTTTGAGATAGCCAGGATGTCTAGCTGAAGTGTGAGAATGGTGCCTGGCTACAATGGATTGGCAAAGTTCAAGGTCATTTGGAACATAGACCCAGTTTCAGTAAGTAAGGATACCAGCATCATATTTCCAATCAGAAAGGCAGGAACATAGCTGGATAGGTACTTTGCCACCCAGAACTTGGAGGGAGTCCAGGATGAGGGGATCAGTGGTAGAGGAGAAGCAGAGTTTGTCTGTCAGGGCAGTGTCAATCATGTTGACAAACAAGGAAGGGGGAAGAAGAGTGACATCATGATTGTCCTGTTCTTCATCAGGGACTAGATCAGGGTGGTGGGAAAGGGCATCTGGACTGGCTAAGTCTTTTCCAGCCACATGAATTAGATGAAGGTTGAAGTTGGGTAGATCAAAAAGCCATCTAGCTTGTCTCCAACTCAGGTTTTGAGGTTGTTTGAAATATATTAGATTCTTGTGGTCAGTGAAGACTTGAACAGGGGTGGGGTGTCCATGGAGGTAGTGTTTCCACATTTTGAGAGCATGGATGATAGCTAGAAATTCTCTGTTGTAGATATCATAGTTTTGTTTGGCAGGGGAGAAGGATTGGGAGAGGTAAGAACAGGGTTTCCAATCTCCATTTTCATCAGTTTGGAGCAGGATTCCTCCAGATGCATATTTGGAGGCATTGGTGGTGATGGCAAAGGGTCAGCTAAGATTGGGGAATTGAAGAATAGGCTGTTCCAGAAACTTACTTTTGAGCTTTTGGAAAGTGTTATTACATTCAGGGGACCAGTCCTAGGCTTGATTTTTCTGAGTTAGGTCTAGGAGGGGTCATGTGAGGTTCAAATAATTGGGGATGAATCATTGATAGAAATTGGCAAATCCTAGGAAAGATTGGACATCCTTTACTTTGGCAGGGATCAGCCATTTCTGGATACCATCTAGTTTTACTGGGTCCATTGCAAGAGTCCTGGGTTTGACAATCATTCCCAGATATTCTACCTCAGATGTGGTGAACTTGCACTTTTCTATCTTGAGGTGGAGGCCAAGTTCCTTCATGCATTGGAGGACTTGCTTGGTGTATTCTATGTGGGTTTTCTGGTCAGAGGAGAAAATAAGGAGGTCATCCATATAAATGATTAACCATCCTTCAGCAATCATATCTCTGAAGGGGTCATTCATGAAGTGCTAGAATGTGAGGGGGGAGTTTGATTGTCCAAAGAACATGACCATAGGTTTGAAGAGGCCTCTATGGGTAATAAAGGCTGCCTTCCATTGGTGACCATCTTTGATTTGAACATTATTGTATCCCCATCAGGCATCAAATTTGGTAAAGATCTTGGCATCTTTGGGTTTGTCAATGAGGTTGGAAATTAAGAGAAAGGGGTAGATGTCTTTGATTGTATGTTCATTGGGGTATTGGTAATCTTGACAGGGGCAAAGCCCTCCATCTTTCTTTTTGACAAAGACAAAAGGGGAGGCTTGTGGGGAATTGGAAGGACAAATTTTTCCCGATTTGAGGTTTTCATCAATGAAGTCATTGGTAGCTTTTCATTCTTCAGGAGTAAGAGGGTATATTTTGGAAACCTTGGGTACAAAAGTTTCATCAAGGTTAATTTCATGATCATAGGATTGAGAGGGGGGTAGGTGATGGGCAGCATTTTTAGAGAAGACCTCCTTGAATTCTTTGTATTCCAGGAGTAGGGTAACAGAGGTCTTCAGGTTTTTTGCTTCAATGGCTAGTTTGGTTGCTGTGGTGAAAGCACATAACTTTCTCCAAAGGGGTGTTGGAATCCAAACCTGATGACCTGGTGGGTGATCCAGTTCATCATGGCTCATTCACAGAAATCCAAGGGACCTTCTTGGTCTAGATATCAACACAAGAGGCTCTCTTTTTGATTGAGGTTTAATGGGGTATGGTTCATAGGATGGAGAGATGTTTTGGGAGCATAGAGTTCCTTGGTTTGGTCATGTTTGTCAGGGATGCACAGTGTTCCTTTGGTCCAGTCAATGGTGGGGTTAGTTTCTTTTAACCAGGGATGCCTTAAAATGATGTTTTCTCTTCCATAATGCATTATGTGAAAGCAAATTCTTTGGATGACATTATCCAATCAGATCAGGATATAGGTAGTAAATTTGATATCTCCATTCCAATTTTGGGTTTGATCAACATTCCTTACTGGAATAGGGGTTGGTAGTCATTCTAAGGCAAGTTTCCATCTTTTGGCAAAATGCCAATCGATACATGAGATATTTGCACCAGAGTCTACCAGTGCTCAGGTTCTAATGTCTTGAGATGTGCTCAGGATTGAAACAGGGAGATAAATAGCATTTCAATCACTTTGAGAGGTAAATACAGGAGTGCATCTAGTTGGGGAGGGGGCCCATGTTGGGTAGGACCTCCTCTCTAAAAACCCAAGACACAGTTAACTTCTATGCCATCATTGTCACATTCTTTGAGTTCTTCGATGAGGGGAGTGGTGGTGGTTTTGCAAACTGCTCTGGGGGCGGGGTGAGTGGGGAACTTGGTGCATTTGTTCACATTATGTCCAGGCTGGTGACAATGGAGACATAGTCCTTTTTTGTAGCCTTATTTATGTTTTTCTGGAGTTAACCTTCCAATTTGGATGGCATCTATGTCCATGGCATTGGGATCATGTGTGGGTCAGTTATGTGAATGTGACTGAAAGAAGTGATAGGGAGTGTGGGAGGGATTTCAGCTAGAGCATGCAATGTTGTTGGCTTTCTGGAATTGGTTAAGGAAATGGACAGCTTTGCTATACCAATCTTCAATCTTGGTAGGTACTGTGTCCAAAGACATGATTTGTCTCATGAGATTTACCATAATACTGGCAGTGAAGTACCCAATAAGGATGTTTTCATCAGAGATTTCAGAGATTTGTATGTGATTTGTGAATTCAGCAATGTATCAGGTGAGGTCAGCCATGGAGTTCCCTTTCATCTGTAAGGAGTTAAGGGCGGTGATGGACACTGCTTTACTGTCATGATGGTAGAAGGTTTTCTCAAATTCTTCTTTGAACATTTTCCACTTGACTCTGGTTTTATTGGCCAGGATTTTGATATGAAATGTTGCTGCCCAGGTAGCAGCAGATCCTTTGGTCATGTAGGAAAGGGTGTAGGCTACTTGTTTGATGTCAGTGTTGTATACTTCCTTGTTGACCATGAAGTAGAAGGCTACAGAAGCTAACCAGGCTTTGGCTGTGGCATAGCTTCCATCAAAATGATCCAGGGGGGTGATGCAAAGTTTGATGGGTTTGGTAGAATGACCTTGGTCACTCATGGTTGTAGAGAGGATGGGGGAGGATGGCTCTTCAGGTGGAAAAAATGGGGGAAGGTTCTGTGGATGTGGTACTGGTGTGGGAACAACCATGGATGGGACAGTTCCTCCAGTAAAGTGGAGATGTTGTGTGAGTGTGAGCGGTGAGGGTGATGTAGGTACTCTGTTTAGGGATAACTATGCAGAGAGTTTGTGGGATAGATGGGTGTCTTGGGGGTTTTCATGGGTAGGGATGTAGATGTCCTCATCCTCTATGTCTGTGGGTATTGGAGTGGGATGGTGAGAGGAGTCTGAGTCTGAGGGGTAGGTTTCTTGAATGCATTCATGATAGAAGCATAAGTCTGGGGTGCAAAGGTTGCCTGGAGGCCTAGGGTTTCTGGGGTGCTGGTGTGAAATGGTGGGATCTACTAGATAGTAGTCCTATTGAAGACAAGCAATTTCTTTTGTTAAATTTGGTTTGGGTAGGAACAAGTGTAGACCTAATGATAATTGCTTGGGTTGAAGGACAGGAGTTGAGGATTATGTACTGATGTAAGTCAGAGACTTTTGGAAATGAAGACTAAGGGTTCTGGTGGACAAAGGTTCTGGGTTATGTCAAGTGATGTTAAAGGACTCTTAGAAGGATCACAGAGGTTCCAGGTGAAGGGTGCTAAGGACAACGATGAGGAGGCACTAAGGCCAAGCTTAGGGTTGATCTCAGGGGAGGACTAGAGTGGTGAAGGTGAAAACCTAAGGTAGGAATTGCTTAAGGTTATTGTACATGAGCAATGAGTATTTATACTAGGAGGTGCTAGTCATACTGAGTCACCTAAAGTCAATGGATAACCAGGAGGCTGCATAAACTAAGTATAGTCCTGTGCAAGACTGTGCTAAGGAGTTGTGATCAGAGGCTATGTGTGACAATGGACAAGTATAGAGAATAAATAGTGTGGGCTGCACAAGTGGGAATGCATAGGAAATGGATCAGAGATCTCTATGTAAAAATAGATAATAAGTGTAAGTAGACATGGTAAAATCTAGAATGTGAAGGGAAATCAATGTTACCATGTCACATATTGATAGAATTGAAAGAAGACTGAGAGAGGTTATTATGTAAAGAAGAAGGAAAAGATAGGGGGGGATCATGGATCATAACACATAACTTTATTTACCCTACTAATCATGAGCCATCATTTCTAAGTTTGGTTCCCTCATTCATTTGCTAACTTCTTTGTGAAAAACACCATCCTTACCCCCCCTTCATTCCCTAACTTGATGTTCATTTACACCACTTTTCACTCCTTATACACTATTACCTTTGAATCTAGTATTATTACATGTCTGACGTTCATTCCTACTTATAGTTGACTCTTTAATCAACACTCATTTTTTTGTGCACATTTCCCATGGACCAAGCAAGGTATCTGTCGATGACAGTTGATAGTTCCCAAGTTGTAAAGGAGTCAAATTGCTGCCAGTGACTAGTGGTGTTGTGACCACATGGTTCAGAATTTTCCAAAACAAGAACAAGCCTCATCTACTGTACCACACGCATTCCAGAGTTTGCTGCTGCTACTCCTAATTGGAAGGGCCAACCACATTCCATGCTTGGCTGTCATCTGGGGGGGAGCATGACATGTTCCAGCCTCAGTATGTCAGGAATGATACTAGCTGTGGCATGGCCTGAAATTACAGTTAGTCACCAAGCTTACTGTTGTTTTCACATGACACTGAGGGAAGTAAAGTCACATATCATCAGTGACAGTGGCACTGATCATGCCAAAATCAGTGTCACTGTCACTGATTTTGTGGCCACTTCTTTTCAGTGACAGGTGCATGACACTAGATTTCAGCACTCATCATTGCCATCACTGATTTTGAGTGCTTTTGGCAATGACACTGATTTTCAGCCCCTCCTCAAGATGCTTCAAAAAGACCAATGCCTTGTTGCTATGTACTACTCTAGTTGATTTTTCATAGTAGCAATCATAGTAGATAACTTTGAAATTTTGGGCAATTTAGCTATATTACAACTTACTTTATCTACATTGTATTCACATGTATGGTGTAATAGTCAAAGATGCTTACATGCTGATTTTGGTAAGCCCAAGTGGTAAGCCTCAAGTTTAACTCCAGGTGTTGGCATGATATAGCAGTAGCAAAAATATGTTTTTGATTATATATTTTTGTCAGGTATGATGATGCAGGGGACAATCACACATGAGCTACAGCTTAATTATATAGATATTTTTGTGATGAAGTATGAAAAACTAGTGACAAAGGAACTACAAAGCAGTGTCATAGACACTGATTATTAGTAGCAAAAATGAACACATCAGTGACACAAAATGACATTGATTTCAAGTGACTGTCACTGATTTGTGGTGTCATCAGTGCTGATCATCAGCTTATCAGACATTGATTATATGTGACTTTACTTCCCTCAGTGATGAATTGATCCATGGGGAAAAAAGTTAAAAAAAAGTGTGCTACCTCAGTCATCTTATATCTCCTCAATGACCCATCCTCAGTCTGTGCCCACATTGTTCTCTGAGACATTCTGAGTTGAATGGTATAGTTTCTGATGAGATTTGATGTGTCATTGGTAGATATAAGATGACTGAGGTGTTGAATGGACTCTGTGTTCCATACATAGTAATTAGTTCACACACTTTATGTATTTATGTTGCAACTCAGCAGAGCTGAGTTCTAATCGATTCTTATCTCAATACCATCACCACCACCCTTAGTTGAGTCACCATCAATGTTATCAGGTATGTGAGAGACCTTCCCATGTATGTAACATGCATACTTGCAATAGGTTATGAGCCCCAAGCAGGCAAGCCAGCATTTTATGCAGCTTCCCAGCTCTCTCATCCTTACCTGACCATTGGTCAGTTCCACTCACCACACAGGTGCCTCTGGGGTGCAGATTAAGTTCCACCCCTGGATGGTGAACATTTGAGCTGTCTCATGCAGATTAAGTTCCACCAGATGCTCTGAGCGAAAGCCATGCAGAACAGCCACTCTCCATCTCAAAAACAAGGAGAGACTATGTCCCCCAAGTTTACAAGCTCTGGATGTTCAGCAATGCAGTTTACTCTGCTCCCTTTTACTTTTTAGTTTAAGGTCCCCATGCTAACATCTATTCTCACCAGACCTCAAAATGTTGACTTCCTCCCTTGCCACCATTACCAAGCTCAATGGCACAAACTACTGTGCCTGGTGTTCCCAGATGGACAACTATCTTCAGTCCATCAGAGTCTACTCCTGGATCATGAAGCTCTGTCCCTCCATTCCTCTCACTATCACTGAGGTAAAGGATTCTGGCAGAAATGTCATAACCCCTGCCTTCACCCCATCAGCTGATGAAATTCATTGAGCTGAAGAAAAGCAGGAGGACTGGAACAAGGATGACAACAAGGCCACTGGCATTATTGTGCTCACTTGTGAATGACATATTCACAAGTGCAGCATTGACTTCAGCAACCATGCCAAAAACATTCTCATTGAACTGGAAAAACAGTTCAACAACCCTACCATCTCCTCCGTCATCATGGAGTTCAAGGCCCCCATGGGTCTAACCATCCCTGACAACAACTCGCTGGTGTCAACCTTTTCAAAGCTTGACACCCTCTTCTCCTGGCTTTCTGACTTCGGATACCCAGTTGACAACAAAATAAAGTTGTTGATCGTGATCTCCAAGATCCCTGTTACACTTGCCCTGGGTAGAGACAAGCATAGACCTAATGATAATCACCTAGGTCAAGGACAGGGGTTGAGGGTAACATACTGATGTAAGTCAGGTACTCAGGAAATGAAAGCTAAGGGTTCTGGTGGGCAAAGGTGTATTCTTATGTCAGATGACATCAAGGATCTCCCAGAAGGATCACAGAGGTTCTGGGTAACTAAGGATAAAGGGCAATGAGGAGGAGGCACTAAGGCAAAGCTTAGGGGAGACTTAGGGAGGACTGAGGATGAAGGCAAAAACCTAAGGTAGGAATTGCTTAGAGTGTACTGTACATGATTGGCCAGTATTTATACTAAGAGGTGCCAGTCATACTGAGTCACTAAGAGTCAGCAAACAGCCATAAGGCTGCAGAAACTAAGTATAATGCTATGCAAGACTGCACAGAGGTGCTGCAATCAGAGGCTATGAATGATAATGAGAAATAAGAGATATAGATGGTGCAGGCAGCACAAATGGAGACACATAGGGAATCTAATGGGGATCTCTAAGTAAAAATAGATAATAGACATAAGTAGACATGGTAAAGTTTAGAACATGAAGGAAGATCAATGTTACCATATTGTATATTAAGAGAATCGAAAGAAGACTGAGACAGATTGTTATGTAACAAGGAAAGCAAAGATAGGGGGTTATCACTGATCGTAACAATCCTGAAGTACACTGACCACATTGCTGCTACCATCACCATCACAAAGCTGGAGACCAACTCTGTGGGAGTCATCATCAAGACAGTTCCTACCATCAAGGAAATTTCCCAACAAGTAGAAGTGTCATGGCAAACATACATGCAGCACCATCCTGCCAAGGACTCCCAGCCTCAACAGGCCAACAAAGTCAGTGCCATCAAACAGCAGCAGGGGGAACCCCAGTTCTCCCAACAGCAGCAAACACAACAAGGTGGTTCCTCTTCCAAGGGGAATAACAACCAGAAGCAGCAGAAGCACAATGGCAATTGCTCTGAAAAGGGCAAGGAGAAGAAGAAGATCCAAAAGGAGAAGAAGCAGGCAGAGGCTACACAAGCCTCTGCCTCCTTCACCTTCACCTCTGCCACTGTCATCACACCTGCTGCCACCATGTTCATGTCACCTGTCCCTGACCCCCACTGCAATGCACACACACCCAGTGTGACCCATTATGGGCTGCCTGTGTTTCCTTTCACCAAGGAAACTGTTTCCCTTGCATGACACCTCAAGGTCCCCATGACCTCCTCTACCATCCACAACCTCAAACCAGTTGTACAACACCACTCCAAGTGAAGCCACATGGAGCAAACACTCTCTGACCACCTCTCTGCCCCACTTTCCCAACAGATCATGGAGGTCCCACTTGCTGGAACCACCAGCATTATGGAGGTTGATGAGGATGTTGTGAGTCTGGGAGATGATACCTATGATAAATACATTGAGGACTTCTTTATGGAGTCCACATCACAGTGCATATCCCCTTCCCCTTCTACATCAGGTACTGACACATGGTTAAACCTGCCTCAGGTAAATTGTATATACACATTCCCTGTAGTAGATAGTTCAAATGAATCTGCTACACATGAATTTGCATTGTGTGATAATTACAGTAAGGACAACAAAGGAAAGGAAAAAGCACATTCACATAAGGTCCCATCTGATATGTGGCTACTCGATTCTGGAGCTTCTGCTCATTTTTCACCAGATCAATCAGATTTTGTCAAATATCAAAAATTTGACCAGCCCCAGTGGGCTTCTACTGCAAACAGCTGATCACCTATTATAGGTAGAGGTACCATTCTGTTACAGTTTGGCAACCATATATGCCACCTATTGCCTGTCCTGCACATGCCCTCATGTGCTGATCAACTTGTGTCAATGGGCACTTTATTGCAGAACCACTGCCTCATGCTTCAAGCCAGGCCCAGATATCTTACTATCTGGGACCAATGCTTCAAGGAAGCTTACTTGGAATTCCACAGTCATGGTGGACAAACCATGTATTGGCTTCATGCCAAACCCACCTTCCCAGATGATGTGCCTTCCAGCATGTCATCACTCACCTCTGAGATTGAATATAAACTCATGCATTGATGTCTCAGACATTTGTCCCCTGATGTCATCAGGCACACTAAAAAGCACCTGAAGGGTTTTCCAGATGTGAAAATCCCATCTAAAACTGGCCTCTGTTAAGGGTGTTAGCTTGGCAAACAGCCAAATCATCCATTTCCTCTTAGCGAGACACAGGCAACCACTCCCTTTGAGTTAATCCATTCAGACTTAAAGTCCTTCAAGGTAGCATCTTACTCAAAATACAAGTAAGCAGTCATCTTTTATGATGACTTCACATCTATGGCCTGGACCACCTTGATAAGGTCCAAGGATCAAACACTTTGCACAACCAAGCAATGGTTTGCATTCATCCACAATCAGTACAATGCCATGATAAAACACTGGCATTCCAATGCCAGAGGCAAATACACTTCTGGAGCATTCTGGGACTTTCTGAAAGACAATGGAGTAAACATCCAACAGTCCGCCCCATATGCACACCAGCAGAATGGGCATGCGGAATGCCTTATTCACACCTTAATGGACAAGGCACAGGCAATGTGTTTACACACTTGCCTACCCCCCTCTTATTGGGAATGGGCTCTGCTCCATGCAACCCATGTTTACAATCAGACCCCACAGCTATGGCTTAAATGGGATACTCCCCTAACAATACTTAAGGGGGAGAAACCCTCCGTTGACCACTTATGGGTATTCAGTTGTGGTGCCTGTGTGCACATTCCAGCAGAACACCATGGTGGAAAGCTACAGCTGAGATCACAGTTGATGATCTACTTGGGTGTTGCCCCTGGTAGTGACTTAAACTTCATTTTCATGTCACCAACCAATGCCATTGTCACTTTGGCACATGCAATCTTTGACAAGACTCTCTTTCCAAGATGCTCTCAATCTGCCCCACACCATCCCCATTTGGGTCTTTCTGAACCAACTCACACTCATGATGATGTTCCAGAAGTTCCAGTTCTGGCTTCCACTGGTTCTGATGAGAGTTCTGAGTCAGAACCAAGTTCCAGTGATGATTCTGGTACAGATCATTCTACCACTCTTAGGAATTCGCCCTCTCCCTCACTGTTGCTGAGCCTGAGCACATTGAGATCTTCTTCTCCATCTCTTGCTCCTCACACACAGACACCCAGTCCAGCCCCTCCTCCAGTGACACCTCTGTTACACCGACCACCTCCCACCAGTCCCCCACCTATCCCAAGGCATAGTGAGCACCTCCACAACCCCCCAATGTGTCCTGGAAACATTTTCAGTGAGCGCCATCATCCCTTGTGACAGCTCCAGGACCTTGAGAATGAGTCATGCTGGAAAGATTCAACTGGCAAAGTTAGCCTGTCCTGCATTCTGGACTCCATTCCAGATTCACCAGCAGTCCCTAGTGGACTCCCCCCATCTCCTACTTCTGAGGATGATGTTGACTGTCTCACATGGGAAGGGAGAGATGCTTTGGTTTCATACCTTTGCAATTGTGCTGTTCTGCATGATTCCACTTCTGGGGCATCCCCTAACTTATGCAAGTGGACATTCCATGACATCCAGAAGCTCCCTAAATCAGAGCAGAAGGACTGGCTTAAGGCCTGTGAGGACCAGCTACAAATGCTGAAGGACCACAAGGTCTACAAAGTAGTTCCATGCCCACAACACCAAAAGGTGATTAAAAACCATTGGGTCTTCAATCAAAAGTTGGACAGTTGTAAAAGAGCCTGCCTGGTAGCCAAAAGCTTCTCCCAGGTTGAAGGGTTAGACTTTGACCAAGTCTTTTCCCCAGTTGTACATTTTGAGACTGTGCAATGTATGTTTGCCCTCTCAGCCCTGGAAGGATGGCACATTTCCAGGCTTGACATACACTCTGCCTACCTATACAGTAAACTGGAAGAGGAGATCTACATGGAATTTCCTGAAGGGTTCATGCCTCCTGATTCAAAAGGCAAAGTCCTCTGCCTACTGCACACACTCTATGGACTCAAGCAAGCCAGCCTAGCCTGGTGGAAAGCACTTGATGCATCCATGGCAGAACTTGGCTTCAAATGGTTAAAAACTGATGCCAGACTTTTCATTTATTGCAAAGGCAAAGACATCTGTCTAGCGATAGTCTACATAGACAATGCCCTCTTCTGTGGCCCTAACAAGATCTTTGTCAACAAGATCAAGGCTGCGTTTATGAAGAAGTGGAAATGTCATGATCTTGGAGAGCCATCCAAATTCCTCCAAATGAACATTCATTGAGAAGGTTGTAACATCTGAATCAACCAAAAGGATTACCTCAACAAGGTGCTTGAGCAATGCAGCATGACCAATGCCAAATCTGCACCTACCCCACTCCCACAGGGTTATTACCCAGTGAAGAATGATGCACCAATCCAACATGAATTACAGACACATTTTCAGACCATGATCAGCTCATTGCTGTATCTTATGATCAGCACCTGTCCAGACATCACATATGCAGTTACCCAACTTACACAAATGTCAGCTAACCCTTCACAGGAACATCTTGACAGAGCTCTTTACATCTGCCAGTACCTCATTGGAACCCGGGATTATTCCCTCCTATACAACAGTTCCTCCAGAAAGGGCATTTTTGCCTGTATCAACTCAGATTGGGCACAGGATGTTAATACTGTGCATTCTCAAACTGGCTTCTATCTTAAGATGGCCAATGGTGTGTTTTTGTGGAATTCACACTTACAAAAAACCACTGCCATCTCTTCCACCAAAGCAGAATACATGGCACTGAGCAATTGTTCACATCATTGTGTGTGGATCCATAAGATGATGGGTGAGCTTGGCTACAAGCTGAAACCTATCCCCATCTGTGGCAATAACCAAGGTAGTTTATTCATCGTGCAAAACCCTGTGACTGAAAAGCACAACAAACATATCCACATGAAATACCACTTTATCCATGATGCAGTCATGGTCCACAAGCTAGTGGAGCTATTCTATATCCCTGGGACTGACAATCCCACTGATATGTTCACCAAGAACCTTGGATGTGTCAAGTTCAATGAATTTCACTCCCAGCTCAGACTGGAGTTTAACTTCACAAAGTAAAAGTACTGCCCTCCATTATAATGCTTTCATATCTACTGTATACTTAGCAAGGGGGAGTGTTGAACAGACTCTGTGTTCCATACATAGTAATTAGTTCACACACTTTATGTATTTATGTTGCAACTCAGCAGAGCTGAGTTCTAATTGATTCTTATCTTAATACCATTGCCACCACCCTTAGTTGAGTCACCATCAATGTTATCAGGTATGTGAGAGACCTTTCCATGTATGTAACACACATACTCACAACACAAGGTAGCATACTTTTCTTACTTTTTTTTTTGCATGGCTCAGCTCACATGAAAACAACAGTAACATCTATTACTATTAGCTGTGGAATGTTCCATCATCATGCCCTGCCACGTCATGCTGCAGCAAGTGGTGCTGCGCTATTCATCATTGTTGCCATGTGGCAACATTGATTTCCTTTTTGTGCCATGTGGATATTGTCTCTGCCACGTCAGACTGGAGAAAGCAATAAGCAAGTCATGGCGTGCATTAGGAATTTGACACTCTGGTTAACTGTGCTTTTCCAAACTTAGTCTTACTTTTTCAGCCAGATGAATCAGCGTCAAGCCTATCCAGCATGACAAGCAGGCCAAGGACGAAACAAGCCAGGTACTCGCTGTCAGAAAAGCATGTAAAGCACAAAAGCGACGGAAGCACTAAAAGTACCAATTAAGCGACTAGCGAGAGCAAGGAAAGCAAGAAAAATAGTATATTTCAGTAGTTTAGATACAAATGCTATATATAAACGACTATGCAGCATTCTGAGTTCATGTGGTTGCCCTCGTCATAGTGATGGCAGGGCCATCACAGCACCTTCACCCTCATCGTGGTTGCGGTGATGTGGTGAGTTGCGGTACTCTCGTCCGTCCTCGTCGTGGCTGAGTGGCAGGTGGCTGTTCTGCGGGGGAGTGGTGATGGTGTGATGACACGAGTCGGGCGCGGGCATCGGCGCTATCGTCACGTTTACTGTGGGTGAGTCGGGTGGTGAGATGGTCGCGAGTGAAATGCGGGCGTACATACCTGAAGGCCAGACGCTTCACCCCTCGGGCCATCGCAGCGCTCTCACGCTCGTCGTGGTTGTGATGTGGTCGGTTGTGGCATCGTTCCCCCATCGTCATCGGTGTGACAACACAGGTTGAGTGCGAGCATTGGTCCCATTGTCACGCTTACTGTGCATGAGTCAGGTGGTGAGGCGGTCGCAAGTGAAAGGTGGGCAGCGATGGTGCACCGGGAAAACCGAACCGTGCGACTATTTGTCACAAGTCACGAATATGTGACTTGTGCGGAAATTTTCACAAGTCCGTTCCACTCATCTCCTCCCACCATCAACAGCCGTTGCGAGTATGAAGGCAAAGACGAGCGGCTCGCCGACCACCACCATCATGAGGGCGGCCAGGATGCTCACCCGCCTTCACAAGGGCACGGCGATGGCCCTACCACCACCACAACGAGGAGGGCGAAGGCGCTGCAACTGCTCACC
>JBBPLE010000071.1:0-12218 GCA_038089675.1 Boletales sp. KT-2023b
ATGATAAACCAGCCCAATCCAGTATTTTTTTCTTCTTTAGAGTGCTTTAGAACATACAACATGTTTGCCACACATCATTCATTTCCATTTTCTATTCTTGTTATCTTTGCTTCTGTTTCTCATGAAATGTTCTATCTTCATTTGCTTCATAACAAACCTTCTATGGCATTCCATTAGTTTCCATTTCTCACAGTACTTAAGCTGTTGTTATACTTGATGTATCCTCAGCTTAGTCCTGCTCAATCTTATCTTGTTCTCTGAAAACTCTCTGAACTCCTTCATCAACTTCTTCATTGGACGACCTCTTTGAATCTCATCAACTTCTATTGTTGACTGAATCCCTGACCTTCTGGCAAGCCCCCCTTCACCTGCATATCCTTGAACCCTTGACTTCATTGATAGTTCTTTGAGCCTATGCTCGTTCTTACCTAGACCAAGTGTAACAAAAGGACTAAGCTACTCTTTTGGACTACCATTGTTGTAGTTCCCACCATTTCCTCCCCTTGAACACCTGGAGCCCTAGAAAGGGCACTATGACACTCTTATTGAGCCCCCTCAAACTCCCCCCCTTCCTCCACTGCCACTGAACGCTCAAATGAAGACTTCAACATCCCTCTTGACTCTTTTGAACAAGAAGAAACTCTTGTCCCAGCCCCAGACACCACTCTCAGGGTACCCATGCCATCACTCCCCACCCCCATCACTTCCCATCCCCATTGCAACCAGACCCCTCCTCCCTCCCCAACCCTCCTCTGCTTCCACTCCCCCTTGACAATTCATTCCCTCACACCCACTTCCCCCCTTCCTTCCCCCACAACCACCTCGCTCCACCATGATGTTGAAACCAGTCGAACTCTGCATTGGTACTCCTGAATACTTTGATGGCAACTATGCCAAAGCAACAATCTGGTTGGACTCTGTCCATACCTATCTCCTTGTCAATGAAGAGGTCTACATCACTGACACTAAGAAGATTGCCTTCACTCTTTCATACATGACCAAAGGAGCTGCTCTTACTTGGGCCTCTTCTTTCCGAAAAGCTGCCCTTGGAACCAACAAAGGCTTTGGAACCTATGAGGAGTTTATAAAGTCATTCAACACCACCTTTGAACACAAGGATACTGCCACCCTCTCCATCACCTGGCTCTCCATTACCAAGATGGAGGGAAAACCCTCTCTCTCCAACCTTACCAAGTACATCTCTGAATTCTGAAACCACATCCAGATCAGCAGAATCACCAACCAAAATGTCCTCATCAGATATTTCTCCACTGGCATCTATGTCAAACTCATGCACCACATCATGTCTATGGACACCATCCCCATCAAAATCAACAATTGGTATGCCAAAGCCACTCACTTCCTCACCCAATGGGGAAGGGCAGATGACATGGCAAAATGAGGCAAGACAAACCTCTCCTACCATTTGTTCTCCTCCTCCTCCTCCTCCTGTCCCCAGAAAGACCCAGACACCATGGATATTGATGCAATAAAAGTGTCCAAGATGACCCCAAAAGAACAAAAACACTGTATTGCCAAAGGACTTTGTTTCTGTTGCCACAAACCTGGACATCTCTCGGGTGAATGCCCCCACTTCCCTTCTCAGCCAAAGAAAACCAGAGAAAGAAAGGTTAGAAAGGTTGAAGAAGTCCCAAGGCTAGTAGAAGTTGAGGACAATGATGAAGAAGAAACAGTGGCTAGAATCTCCTTTACTTCACCCAACAAGGATTTTTAGAAAGGAGACCTTCCCCAACGCAAGGCTCTTCCTCTTTTACATGTGCCTCTGTACTTGTATTGTTGATTACAAAACAATCCATGCAAATCCCCATTGAAATCATCAAACAATTGCACCTAAAAGCCATTGGAATCCACACTCTCATCGACTCTGGAGTGCAAATCTCTTGCATTGACTGGGACTTTGTTCAAAAACATCACCTCCCAAAAGAACAACTTCCCTCCCCCATTGCCATCCAAAATGTCGACCAATCCTCAAACAAAATGGTCTTATCTGTTTCTCCACCACACTTTATATCCACATCAGTCAACTCACACATCACATCATGTTCTACATCCTTAACTGTGGAAAGGAGAATGTAATCCTTGGACTCCCCTGGCTTAAACAAGCCAATCCCACCATTGACTGGACCAAACAAGAACTATCCATTCCCCTCGACTCTGACCAATCCAGAGACTTATACCACAACCATACCAAACCACCCCCCAACCCCCAAATGCCTACCACTCGCCCATCCTGCCATGTACATGTTGATTCTGTCTGGGACAGATGTCTCTACAATTACATGAAGAAAGAAACTGAGGTACAATACCTCCTACAGGCCAATGACAACTGCATCATCAATTGAATCATCCACTGTGGATCCTGCTTCATTCCCACCACCACCATTGCCAAACTCACAACATCCATGGAACTAGCTATGGCTGCTGAAAAAGCCAAACCAAAAGTGACTCTCCCACCCGAATACTCTGCCTTTTCCTCTGTCTTCTCCAAAGAAGCAACTGACCATGTTCCCCCCAGCTGACCCTACAACCATGAAATCAACCTTGATGACTCCTTTACCCCAAAGATTGGCAAGCTTTACCCCCTCTCCCCCAATGAAAAAGCTGCCACTGAAGCTTTCCTTGATGAGAATCTCAAAGCAGGAAAGATTCATCTGTCCAATTCCCCTCAAGCCACACCCTTTTTCTTTGTTAAAAAAAAAGGACAGTGGTCTCCATCCCTGCCAGGACTACCAATATGTCAATGAACATACCATCCACAACACCTATCTCCTCCCCCTCATATCTGACCTTGTTGATAAACTCAAAGGCACCAAGATCTTTACCAAATTTGATGTCTGTTGGGGTTACAACAATGTCTGTATCAAGGATGGTCACCAATGGAAAGCAGTGTTCATTATGCACAAAGGACTGTTTGAACCAACCATCATGTTCTTTGGTCTCTGCAACTCCCCTGCCACTTTCCAACACTTCATGAATGACTCCTTCTGTGATATGATTGCAGAAGGATGGCTAGTCATCTACATGGATGACCTCCTCATCTTCTCCCCTGACACCAAAACCCATGAAGAGCAAACTAAATGAGTTCTCCAATGCATGACCAAGTTAGACCTTCACCTCAAACTCAACAAATGCAAGTTTGCTACCAATGAGGTTGAATACCTTGGAATGATCATCTGCCCTGATGAACTCATTGTGAACCCGGTAAAACTAGATGGCATTTGTGAATGGCTTATCCCTGCCAAAGTCAAGGATGTCTGCTCCTTTTTAGGATTTGCCAATTTCTACTGATGTTTCATCCCCAACTACTCCAACATTGCATGCCCCCTCCTTGACCTCACAAAGAAGAACCAACTCTGGAACTGGTCTCCTAGCTGCCAACAGTCCTTTGATGAACTCAAATGACTGTTCCTTTGTCGTCCAATCCTCCATCTCCCTGACCCCGCCTGCCCCTTTGCCCTCACCACTGATGCCTCCAAATATGCCTCTGGTGGGGTCCTTCTCCAAACTGATGCCAATGGTGATTGGCACCCATGTTTTTACCTCTCTCAATCCTTCTCCCCCACCAAATGCAACTATGACATCTATGATAGAGAACTCCTTGCTGTCATTCACAGCCTCAAAGCCTGGCATCACTACCTCCAAGGATCCCCTTTCCCTGTTGAAGTCTTCACAGATCATAAAAACCTCACATATTTCTGCCAACCTCGAAAACTTAATCAACAACAGGCTCATTGGTTACTTGACATCTCAGACTTCAACCTCTGCCTTACCCATGTCCCTGGCACCTCCCTTGCAGCACTGGACACACTCTCTCGCCAACTGGACCTCCTTTCACCTACTGATGATGACAATGACAATGTCACTCTCCTTCCTGACACTCTCTTTGTCAACCTCATTGACACCTCCCTCCAAACAAACTAGCCACCTCCTCTGCCTCAGATCCCCTTGTGCTGGATGCCCTATGTGCTACCACCAGTGATGTTTCTGCTCATTTCTGCTCCTGACTCTCTGACTGGCAATACAATGCTGGTGTTCTCACCTTCCAAGGACATGTCTACATTCCCTCTGACCTCCATTTATCTATTGTCAAATGCCACCACGATCACACCTCTGCTGGCCACCCTGGATACCTTAAAACTCACCAGCTTGTCACTGCTGAATTTTGGTGGCCAGGCCTTGCTCAGTTCATCCACAAATATATTGAAGGATATGCCCTCTGTCAGTCATCAAAGACAAACACCCACCCCACTGTTCCCCCCCTATCCCCCATCACCTCTTCCTCCTCTATCCCTTTCCAGCAGATCTCCTGTGACCTTATCACCGACCTCCCTATTTCCTTAGGCTTTGACAGTCTTTTGGTCATGGTCAACCATGGGCTTACTAAGGGGGTGATTCTCTGCCCTACCAAGAAGTCCATCTCAACTGAAGGAATTGCCTCCCTCTTTTTCCACAAAGTCTACACCTGGTTCAGCCTCTATGACAAAATCATCTCTGATCATGGCCTCCAATTTGCCTCCTCCTTTGCAAAGGAACTTGGATGACTCCTTGAATACAACCTTTCCCTCTCCACCACATACCACCCTCAATCCAATGAAGAAACTGAATGAGTAAACCAGGAAATAGAAACCTACCTTCAGATCTTTTGTGGCAACTCCCCTTCCACATGGTCTGATCTAATCTCCCATGCCAAATTCACATACAATCACCATCACCATTCCATCACTAGCAAATCCCCATTCTTTCTCATGATGGGCTTTGAACCCCACCCCCTTCCCACCATCATCACTGAAACCAACCTTCCAGCAGTCAAAGAACAACTTAAACTCCTCTCCACAGCTTGAGATGAAGCACTGGCAGCACACAAACTTGCTAGACAAGTTATGAAATCCTGCTTCCATGGAAAGTTCACTCCCTTTTGTAAAGGTGACAAAGTTGGCTAGAAGCCCAAAATTTGAAACATCTTATCTCTCATCTGAAGTTTGCCCCTAAGCAAGAAGGCCCATTTACCATTACCCAGGTCCTCTCCCCCCTTACCTATAAACTTCACCTTCCACACATGTGGAAAATACACTTGGTTTTCCATGCCTCCCTGTTATCACCCTATCATGAAAATGACATACACAGACCAAATTTCCCTTCCCCTCCACCTGACCTTATCAACAGAGAAGAAGAATATGAAATGGAAAAGATCATCTGACATTGTAGAACCCTGAACAACCAAAAATTCTTAGTCTGATGGAAAGGATACTGCAAAGGAAATTCTCTCTGACTATAAAACCTTTCACCCTCTTGCCTTGCCTTCCCCACCCCCCACATTGTCCACCAAGCCCAAACATGTCTACTCCCATTAGATCCCCTTCCTCCACTACAGCCACCACTGGCTGGACCACCCCCTTGCTCTACTGTATTCAAGGTCTTGATTTGACCAGTTACAATCCTGTCATTCCCTGACCCCCTTCTCCTCCTCTGTGCATTCTCACTCCTGACCCCAACCCCATAATCTCCATTGAATTACCACTCTACACTTAACACATCTGTCCCAATGACCTCCCCATTACCAAACAATCCTCCTTGATGCTCCTCCTTGAATCCCCTCACCTCATTACCCCCCTTCATGCCCATCTAGAACCCTTCTCTCCCCTTGATACTTTACTTCTCCTTTTTCAAGAGATCCACAACCTCTACCCCTTCACCAACCAAATGTCTGACTACCCCACAGAACATGTCACCACCCTCCATGAAATCCACACAGAGCTGACCAACCTCATCCTTTCCATCATGCATGCACCAACTAGAAATGGACAAGCTAGCCAAGGATGTTCTGTGCTATATTTGAGAGCTTGATGAGCACTGCCACCTAAACCAAAACCCTTCCCCAGAAGCCTCCAAGGAACCCCTCACCCTCAAAGAGTTAGCCATCATTGAATGAGCTGAAGTTAGTTGGGAAGGACAGTGTAACACACCCCTCTCCCCTGATCACTACCTCTACAGCCAGGCATGTTTCCACTGCCACTGACTCTCACACATCTGCATCAACTGCCCATTCTACATCTGCCCACACTGTGCTCAACACCACTCTGGCCACACCCAAAATCACTGCCCCTGTCACCCTCATCCTTGTACCCTCAACCCAGTGGGTTCTTCTTCTTCTTCGGCTTCCTCAACACATTCTAGGCATTCTGGCTTTGCTCCCCCATCCCCACCCCAACCTCTTGTTGAACAACTCTCCAACTCTCCATCCTCTGGCTCTAGCAATGCTTCCAGACAAGTTCCCCCCCCATCCTATTGTTGTTGTCAACCCCCTTGTCCTCATCACTGTCATCGTTGCCCTTCTCCTGATCCAGAACTTGCTAACCTGGACCTGAATGACAATGACCCAGGTTACAACAACTCAGCTTATGCCAACATCACCAGCTCCCCTGGCAAAGATAGGTGCACAGATCTCTAATTCTTTTTCTTTGATTCATTTCTCATTGTGACTTTGAATGTACTCTGGGGGTAATGTTATGTTTCAAATTTCTGTGCACAATAAACTGGCCTGACCTGGTATCTTTTTCTTCTTTAGAATGCTTTAGAACATACAACATGTTCACCACACATCATTCATTTCTGTTTTCTATTCTTGTTATCTTTGCTTCTGTTTCTTGTGGAATATTCTATCTTCATTTGCTTAGTAACAAACCTTCTATGGCATTCCATTAATTTCCATTTCTCACAGTACTTAAGCTGTCATTATACTTGATGTATCCTCAGCTTAGTCCTGCTCAATCTTACCTCATTCTCTGAAAACTCTCTGAACTCCTTCATTGACTTCTTCATCAGATGACCTCTTTGAATCTCATCAACTTCTATCATTGACTGAATCCCTAACCCTCTGGCAAGCCCCCCTTCACCCACATATCCTTGAACCCTTAACTTCATTGATAGTTCTTTGAGCCTATGCTTGTTCTTACCTGGACCAAGCATAACACAGGGCCCCTGCATCAGGATACTGAGTTCATCTCATTCTCTGCTTGCAATCCTTGCACCCTGGTCCAGCTGTCCCTTGGAAAAGGGCATGCTGTATCTCCTTATGATTTTCCTGATGAAGAAGACCACTGCACCCCTACATTGTCCAGGTGTCATGCTCAACCTCCCAAAGGACCTCCCTCCATGGACAACAAGCTGGACTTAGGTGGCCTCTTCAGCCCTGATGGTGATGGCCCACCAGACCCCTCTCCAGACCCCTCTCCACAGTCATCTCCTCTCCCCAAGGAAATTCTTCTTCCCCCTAGCACTTGGCCTCCATCTCCTGTGGACTTGAATAGTGCCACTCTCATGGCTCTGGTGCAAGCCATCCAAACCCTTGCTCAGGTGCAAACTGTGAACTGCAATATCTTTTCCACTCACACAAAGGTCCACAAGCCTGATATGTTCAATGGAATAGACTTTCACAAGCTTTGCACCTTCTTGGTGCAGTGCAAGCTGAACTTCCAGGACTGCCCTAAGGCCTTCCAAATGGACTGCACCAAAGTAGTCTTTGTGCAGTCCTACCTCAAGGGAATAGCCCTGGAATGGTTCAAGCCTGATCTGTTGAACACCAACCCTCTACTCCACCCCATTTGGATGGACAATTATGATGAGTTTGTTAGTGAACTCCATATGAACTTTGGTCTGCATGACCCCATTGGAGACATTGAGCATCAGCTTGATCAGTCAACAATGAAAGACAGAAGTCAGATCAACAAGTACATTGTCAAGTTCAACCATCTGGCCTCACAGGTCTGCAGTTATGGCAAAGGCACACTCTGCCACATTTACTATAATAGTCTCCCAGATTGTATCAAGGACAAGATCTCTCATGTTGGTAAACCAACCATGCTACAGGATCTCCACCTCCTTGCTCAGACTGTTGATGCATGGTATTGGGAGCAGAGGTTTAAAGTCTCCCATCAAAAGGAGAAGTCCTCATCCTTGTCAATGCCCTCACACCCTGCCCCAAAATCAACAACCTCATCCTCCTCATCCTCCTCCACTCATTCCACTAAGCTGGCTATGTCCTCCACCTCCAGCAAGGTATCTACCACCTCCAAAACCCTGTCCCACTTAGGGAAAGATGGCAAGCTCACAGAAGAAGAGCACCAATGCCATTTCAAGAACAACCTTTGCTTGTTTTGTGGCCAGCCTGGTTACAATGTGAAGGAATGCCCTAAGTCGAACTCAAGGGCCTCTAAGGCAAAGGCAAGAGCAGTGACAGTCACCCAGACCTCCACTCCTGCTGAGTCCAAGGAGCCAAAAAATTAGTCTGTAGTCCCCAGACCTCTGTGCAAACTGGAGACTGTGTTGACTCTGCTCATGCACCTATGGAGATCCACCTCAATGCATCCACTCTTTCTGACCCCAATGCCCTTATGCCTTCTGTTTTCCTCTCTGATCATGCTTTACCCCCTGTACTAGCTTTAGTGGATTCCAGTTTGACACATTGTTTCATAGATGCCTCATATGTCAATAAACATTCTCTGCCCATCTCTGAAATTCCTCTGTTAACACTTGGATTACTTGATGGCTCTTCAAACATGTCAATCACCCATACCACTCAGCTAAAACTCTGCTTTCCATCTGGTGATGTCACCTCTGCGACATTTTATGTCACTCTGTTGGATTCCTCTTGTGTACTTGTTCTAGGACATATCTGGCTCACCCACTACAATCTATCAATTGACTGGGTATTGGGCCATATCAGCTTTTGAATGACTACAGAATGAATGCCAGCAGCCCTGGTACCACCCTCTGACTGTCCAATCAAGTCTGTGACTCCTTCAACTCCAGTAGAGTCCCCTCTGACTCCACCACCTCCATCTTCCAACTCACCACCTCCTGCCCTGCATGTGTTCTGCATCAATGCCACCATTTACCAGTGTGCATGCAGACTTGATGGGTCCATGCAATTCACCCTGTACATCCAACCAGAGGATCTAGGCAATCCAAAGATGTGCTCTGCATCTACCATCACTTCAGATACCCTGGACTTCTCCAGTGTTCCTTCAGATTATCATGACTTTGCAGATGTTTTTAGTAAGGTGAAAGCAGACAAGCTACCACCACACCACAAATCCAATCTGAAGATCAACCTGGAAGATGGTGCCTCACCTCCTCTCAGTCCCAGCTATTCCCTCTCTCCAACTGAGCTTGATGCACTCCACATCTTTCTTGATGAGCACCTAACCTATGGGTTCATCTGACAATTGAACTCCACTCATGGTGCTCTGGTCCTCTTCATCCACAAGAAGGATGGATCACTCCACCTTTGCATTGACTTCCAAGGACTGAACAAGCTCATGAAGAAAGACTGATACCCTCTTCCCCTCATCTCCAACCTCCTGGATGCCCCCAGCAAGGCCTGTGTATATACTAAGATCAACTTCTGACATGCATACCATCTCATCCATGTTGCCAAAGGTGATGAGTGGAAGACCACATTCTGGACTTGCTATGGGTTCTTTGAATGGCATGTCATGCCTTTCAGTCTTTCTAACATGCTAGCTGCTTTCCAGAGGTTTGTCAACAGCATCTTTGCTGACCTCCTTGATGTCTGTGTTGTGGTTTATCTAGATGACATCCTCATCTACTCCTTGTTACAATCAGTGATACACCCCTATCTTTTCTTTCCATGTTACATAATAATCTCTCTCAGTCTTCTTTTGATTCTTTTGCTATGCAACACAGTAACATTGATCTCCCTTCATGTTCTTGACTTTACCATGTCTATTTATGCTTACTATCTATTTTTACATAGAGATCTCTGATTCTTTTCCTATGCATTTCTACTTGCACAGCCTGCACTATTTATTTCTCTTATTTCCCATCATCATTCACAGCCTCTGATTGCAGCACCTTAGCACAGTCTTGCATAGCATTATACTTAGTTCCACAGCCCTATGGCTGTTCATTGACTTAAGGTGACTCAGTATGACTGGCACCTCTTAGTATAAATACTGGTCACTCATGTACAATAACTCTAAGCAATTCCTACCTTAGGTTTTCACCTTCACCTCTCTAGTCCTCCTCTGAGCTCATCCCTAAGTTTGGCCTTAGTGCCTCCTCATTGTCATCCTTAGTCCTCATCACCCAGAACCTCTGTGATCCTTCTGGAAGATCTTTGATGTCATCTGATGTAAGAACACACCTTTGTCCACCAGAACCCTTAGTCTTCATTTCCAGAGTCCCTGACTTATGTCAGTATGTTATCCTCAGCCCCTGTCCTTGACCTAGGCAATTATCGTTAGGTCTACACTTGTCCCTACCCAGGCCAAGTGTAACAAAAGGAATTGCTTCTCTTCAATAGGACTACTATCTAGTAGATCCCACCATTTACACCAGTGCCCCAGAAATCCTAGGCCTTCAGGCAACCTTTGTACCCCAGACTCACACTTCTACTGGGAATGTGTTCAAGAAACCCACCCCTCAGACTCAGACTCCTCACACCACACCACCCCAACACCTACAAACATAGAAGATGAGGATCTCTATATCCCTGCCCACAAGAACCCACTAGACACCCACCTCTCCAATGAACTCTCAGCACAGTTATCCTTAACTAGGATACCCACACCACCTTCCCTGTTAACTTTCACATGCCACCTCCATTTCACTGGAGGAACTGTCCCATCCACTGTTGTCTCCACACCAGTTCCCCACCTACAAATTCTACCCCCATTTCTCCCACCCACAGAACCATCATCCCCCATCCCCTCTGTTAATATGAGTGACCAAACTCATCCTCCCAAACCCATAGAACTCCACATTGCCCCTCCCAATCATTTTGATGGAAGTTATGCCACAGCCAAAGCCTGGTTAGCCTAGGTAGCATTCTACTTCATGGTCAACAAAGAAGTATACAACAATGATACCAAGCAAGTGGCATACACACTCTCTTATATGACTATGGGATCTGCTGCTACCTGGGCAGCAACCTATTGTATTAAAATCTTAGCCAACAAAGAAGAAGTCAAATGGGATGACTTCAAAGAAGCATTTGAAACCACCTTCTATCACCATGATAGCAAAGCTGTATCCATCACTGCCCTTAATTCATTATGGATGAAAGGAAACTTTATGGCCAACCTCACCTGATACATTGCTGAATTCAGAAATCACATTCAGATCTCTGAAATCTCCAATAAAAATGTCCTAATCAGATATTTTGCTGCTGGAGTTACAGTAAACCTCATGAAACACATCATGTCTATGGACACCATACCAACCAAAATTGAGGATTGGTACAACAAGGCTGTCCACTTCCTTAGCCAATTCCAGAAAGCCAATGATATCACATGTTCCAGCCAAAATCCCTCCCACTCTGTACTGTTCTTTCCAATCACATTCCCACACTCAACCTACTCATGACCCTAATGCAATGGATGTCGATGCTATCCAAATTGGGAAATTAACCCCAGAAGAACATAAACATTGTTTCAAAAAGGGGTTATGTCTCTGATGTTGCCAATCTGGGCACAATGCAAACAAATGCACCAAGTTCCCCAATTGCCCCACCCCCAGAAATGTCTGTCAAGCTACCACCACCATCACCATAGAAGAACTCAAAGAATGTGACAATAACAACATGGAAGTCAACTGTGTCTCAGGTTTTTAGAGAGGAGGTCCAACCCAACATGGACCCCCTCCCCAGCTAGATGCGCTCCTGTACTTATCTCTCAAAATAATTGAAATGCTATTTATCTCCCTGTTTCAATCCTGAGCACATCTCAAGATGTTGGAACCTGAGCACTGGTAGATTCTGGTGCAACTATCTCCTGCATCAATTGGCATTTTACCAAAGGATGGAAACTCCCTCTCAAAAGACTCCCTACTTCCATCCCCATCAGAAATGTCAACCAAACCAGAAATCAGAATGGCGACATCGAATTCACCACATATATCCCAGTACACCTTGATAATGTTACCCAAAGAATCCACTTCTATGTAATGCACTGTGGAAGGGAAAACATCATCCTAGGGCATCCATGGTTGAAAGAAACCAACCCCACAATCAATTGGACCAAAGGGACTGTGACAATCCCCAAAAAACAGGATAAAACCAAAGAACTATATGATCCCAAGACCTCTCTCCACCTCATGAATCATACCCCAATGAATCTAGATCATAAGGAAAGTCTACTTTGCAGATACCTAGACCAAGAAGGACTCTTGGACTTCTG
>JBBPLE010000071.1:12315-54774 GCA_038089675.1 Boletales sp. KT-2023b
AAGATAAAACCAAAGAACTATATGATCCCAAGACCTCTCTCCACCTCATGAATCATACCCCAATGAATCTAGATCATAAGGAAAGTCTACTTTGCAGATACCTAGACCAAGAAGGACTCTTGGACTTCTGTGAACAAGCTATGATGAATTGGATCACCCACTAAGCCATCTGATTTGGATTTCAACACCCATTTGGGGAAAGTTATGTCTGAGCCTTTACCACTGCAACCAAGTTAGCCATCAAGGCAAAAAACACCTATAACACTGTCACCCTCCCTACTGAATACAAAGAGTTTGAAGAAGTATTCTCTGAGAATGCCACTCATCACCTTCTCCCATCCTGATCTTATGACCATGAAATAAACCTTGATGAAACCTTTGTACCAAAGGTCTCCAAAATCTATCCCCTCACTCCTGAAGAACAAAAAGCTGCTGATGACTTCATTGACAAAAATCTTAAATCTGGAAAAATCCACCCATCAAACTCCCCACAGGCTTCTCCTTTTTTCTTTGTCAAGAAAAAAGATGGAGGACTTCACCCTTGCCAGGACCACAGATATCTCAATGACCACACTATCAAAGATGCCTATCCCCTCCCTCTAATCTCTGACCTCATCAACAAACTCAAAGATGCCAAGGTCTTCACCAAATTTGATGTCTGATGGGGATATAACAATGTCCAGATCAAAGATGGACACCAATGGAAAGCAGCATTCATCACTCACTGAGGACTCTTCAAACCAACAGTCATGTTCTTTGGACAATCCAACTCCCCCCCTACATTCCAATGTTTTATGAATGACTCCTTTCAGGACATGATTGCCAAAGGATGGTTGATCATCTATATGGATGACCTCCTTATTTTCTCCCCTGATCAAAAGATCCACACAGAATATACAAAAAGCATTCTCCAGTGAATGAAGGAACTTGACCTTCATCTCAAATTGGAGAAATGCAAATTTGCCACCTCAGAAGTGGAATACTTAGGAATGATAGTCAAACCAGGGACCCTCACAATGGACCCAGTTAAACTGGACAGTATTCAGAAATGGCCTGTTCTGGCCAAAGTAAAGGATGTCTGTTCCTTCCTGGGATTTGTGAACTTCTACTGATGATTCATCCCAAATTATTCCAATCTTGCATAACCCTTCCTTGACCTAACCCAGAAAAATCAAGCTTGGGATTGGTCTCCCAAATGCAACATTGCCTTCACCAAGCTCAAAACCAAATTTCTGGAACAGCCAATCCTCCACTTTCCTAACCTCAGTAAACCATTTGCTATTGCCACAGATGCTTCCAAGTATGCCTCTGGAGGCATCCTCCTTCAAACTGATGAAAATGGGAATTGGAAATCCTGCTCCTACCTTTCCCAGTCCTTCTCACCCACTGAACAAAATTATGACATCTACAACCGAGAACTCCTTGCCATCATCAGAGCCCTTAAAATGTGGAAACACTATCTATGAGGCCACCCCATGCCTATCCAAGTCTTTACCAACCATAAGAACCTGACATACTTCAAACAACCACAAAATCTCAATTGAAGACAAGCAAGATGGCTTCTTGATCTTGCTGACTTTGATCTTCGGTTAATTCATGTGGCTGAAAAAGACTTGGCAGGCCCTGACGCCCTCTCCCACTGCCCTGATTTAGTTCCTGATGATGAACAGGACAATCATGATGTAATGCTTCTTCCCCCTTCCCTATTTGTCAACATGATTGACACAGCCCTAATGGATAAACTCCACTCCTCCTCCACCACCAACCCCCTTGTCCTTGATTCCCTCCAAGCCCTAGATGGAGAGGTTCTGTCCCAACTCCATTTCCATCTCTTTGATTGGAATTACAATGCTGGCATCCTCACTTATCAAAACCAGGTCTACGTTCCAAACAACCTTGAACTCTGCTGATCCATCATAGCCAGGCACCACTCTCATGCCTCCACTGGCCACCCCAGCTATCTCAAAACTTGCCAACTTGTGGCATCTGAGTTTTGGTGGCCAGAAATGGCTACTTTCATCCAAAAATATGTCAAAGGATGCATTCATTGCCAACATGCCAAGGCAGATACACACCCCTCCACACCCTCCCCACACTCTATTCCCTCCAAATCCTCATGTTCCTTCCAGTAAATCTCCTGCGACCTGATCACTGACCTTCCCCTTTCTGACGGCTTCAACTCATTATTGGTTGTGGTTGACCATGGAATCACAAAGGGGGTGATTTGTGCCCAATTAAGAAAACTGCTACAGCCAAGGGAATTGCTACCCTCTTTCTCAGTATAGTCTGGAAATGGTTCAGCCTCTATGACAAAATCATCTCAGATCACAGACTGCAATTTGCCTCTGCTTTCACAAAAGAACTCAGAAAACTCCTTGGTTACAATCTTTCCCTCAGCACAGCCTACCACCCCCAAACTGATGGAGAAATGGAACAAGTAAATCAAGAAGTTGAAACATACCTCCAGATCTTTTGTGGTAACAACCCAACCTCCTGGGCAGAGCACATCACCATGGCAGAATTTGCACACAATCACCACCCTCACTCTGTGACTCAGAAATCCCCTTTCTTTCTCATGATGGGCTATGAACCCTGCCCCCTCCCCATGGTTATCTCTAAATCATGGTTACCAGCATTGGAACAATGCCTCAAGGAACTCTTGGCCACCCACAATGAAGCACTGGCTGCACATGATCTTGCATGACAGCTTATGAAATCTAGGTACCATGGGAAATTCATTCTGTTCACTAAAGGAGATAAAGTTTGGTTAAACACCAAAAACCTTAAGCAAAACATCATCGCCCCTAAGTTCTCAGCCAAATGAGAAGGTCCCTTCACTGTCACCAAAGTCCTCTCCCCAGTCACTTACCAACTATGGCTCCCTCACACCTGGAAAATCCACAATGTCTTCCATGCATCACTACTTTCATGTTACCATGAGAACGACATACATGGCCCTAACTTCCCAGCCCCTCTGCCAGATCTGATCAAAGGGGAAGAAGAGTATGAAATAGAACAAATCATCAAACACCATGGCAACCCTTCCCAGAGGCAGTACCTTGTCAAATAGAAAGGCTATCCACCAGAAGATGACTCATGGCTCCCAGAATGGCATTTGAAACACACACAGGACCTTCTCAATGACTATAAAAGACTCACCTCCAAAGCCTCGTCTTCATCAAAATCATCCAAACACACTCGCACCTCAGCTTCCAAACCATAGTAACACTATGTCTGCCACCTCCCCCATCTCTGTTTTGTCTGGCTCTTCCACTCCCCCCCCCCATTAGCTCTCCCTCCACTTCCCCCATCATACCCCCCTCTGCCTCTACCTTTATTGATGAACAGATCCTCCAAATTGCCCTTTACATCCTTGACACTGTACTCAATGACCTCTCCACCTCCCCAGTCATCAAACCTCTAACCCCTGCTTCACCTCCAGGTCTCCCCACTTGTCCTCCTTTCCCTCCATCTGTCCCAGTCCACATCCACTGTCTCTGTTGCCCAAACCATCACATCCTCTTTACCCATGTCCTCTCTCAAGAAGCCCCTAGAACTGCCTTGAAACAACACCAGGCATATATCATGTCCCCAGAAATCATATTGGCAGTCACTGTCTTTGATGAAACTGCTTCCCTTATCCAAAATCTCTCAATCACCTACCATTCCACCAATGCCCCTCTTTGGACCATTGTAGGTCAATTATGGGAAAAAGCACTGGACAACCTCTACCATCTAGGCTTCAGTCATATGATCAAACATATTCTCTCATATGGGACCATTGCCAAAATCATTACAACCATTGCTGATGAACAAAGGGCCTACCTTTATGGGTGCACTGCCTTCATTCTGCATATTCCTTCCTCTCTTGCTGATTACCTAGTCCCTACCCCTCCTTTTCGTCACAACTCCCCCTCCCCAAACCAGGAAAATGTACCACCCATTGTGACAGACTTCCAACCCCACCACACCCCCACCAGCCTACAAGCTGTGGCCACACTCATGGACCTATCCAGGCACAACTCCCCCACCACCTAATCTTGCCACATCTGCTCCCCCACCCCACACCCAAATACTGGCTATGTTCTATCTGACTCAGGAGCCACCACCAACTGGGATGAAGTTCCAGCACCCCCTCCCACCACTACCAACAACTCATGTTGTAATCAATGCAGATGCTGTGGACATTGCATCCTTGATTGTAGACATCATTGCTGTGACCACTGTAGACATCATGCCCTGGGGCATTCCCATCATTTGTGCCCTCACTGCCCTTGCCCCCAATGCACTAATAACTGGGGAGTCAACCCAGACAACATCCCTACTATCAATCACTGAGGATATAAGAAATGCAGTTCTGCTCATGGCCACCAATTTGGATGTGATGACTACTACCATGGGTGGCAGGACAATGGATGGGGAGATGAAGAAGCCTGGACCCAGAATGACATCATCACCAACAAAGATATTACCTTCAACTAAAACAAATCTGGTGGCTTTGCCATACAAAGAGGGTAATGTTATGATCAGTGATACACTCCTATCTTTTCTTTCCATGTTACATAATAATCTCTCTCAGTCTTCTTTTGATTCTTTCACTATGTGACACAGTAACATTGCATCAGGAAAATTTTAATGAAATGATAATCCCAGATAATCCCATACAGCCATGGAAGTGGGGTTGATAATAGATTATGATGGCATATAATTGGCCTTCTGTGGCTATATGGGATTATCTGGGATTATCATTTCATTAAAATTTTCCTGATGTTGATCTCCCTTCATGTTCTCAACTTTACTGTGTCTATTTACACTTACTGTGTATTTTTACATAGAGATCTCTGATTTTTTTCCTATGCATTTCCACTTGCACAGCCCACACTATTTATTTCTCTTATTTCCCATCATCATTCACAGCCTCTGATCACAGCACCTTAGCACAGTCTTGCATAGCATTATACTTAGTTCCACAGCCCTATGGCTGTTCATTGACTCAAGGTGACTCAATATGACTGGCACCTCTTGGTATAAATACTGGTTGCTCATGTACAGTAACTCTAAGCAATTCCTACCTTAGATTTTCGCCTTCACCTCTCTAGTCCTCCTCTGAGCTCATCCCTAAGTTTGGCCTTAGTGCCTCCTTATCATCATCATTAGTCCTCGCCACCCAGAACCTCTGTGATCCTTCTGGGAGATCTTTGACATCATCTGACATAAGAACATGCCTTCACCCACCAGAACCTGTTATGATCAGTGATACCCCCCTATCTTTTCTTTCTTTGTTACATAATAACCTCTCTCAATCTTCTTTTAATTCTATTGCTATGCAACATGGTAATATTGATCTCTCTTCACATTCTAGACTTTACCATGTCTATTTACACCTACTATCTATTTTTACATAGAGATCTCTGATCACCTTTCCTATGCATTTCCACTTGTGCAGCTTGTGCTATTTATTTCTCTTATTTTCTCATCATCACTCATAGCCTTTGATCACAGCACCTTTGCACAGTCTTGCATAGCACTATACTTAGTTTCTGCAGCCCTATGGCTGTTCAATGACTTCGGGTGACTCATTATGACTGGCACCTCTTAGTATAAATACTGGCTGCTCATGTACAGTAACTCTAAACAATTCCTACCTTAGGTTTTTGCCTTCACCCTTAGTCCTCCTCTCAGTCATCCCTAAGTTCAGCCTTAGTGCCTCCTCATCATCATCCTTTGTCCTTAGCCACCCAGAACCTCTGTGATCCTTCTGGGAGATCCTTGACATCATCTGACATAAGAACATGCCTTCATCTACTGGAACCCTTAGTTTTCATCTCCAGAGTCCCTGACTTATGTCAGTACATTATCCCCAGCCCCTGTCCTTGACCTAGGCAATTATCATTAGGTCTATGCTTGTCTCTACCTAGGCCAAGTGTAACAAAAGGAATTGCTTCTTCTCGATAGGACTACTATCTAGTAGATCCCACCATTTCACACCAGTGCCCCAGAAATCCTAGGCCTTCAGGCAACCTTTGCACCCCAGATTCATGCTTCTACCAGGAACATGTTCAAGAAACCCACCCCTCAGACTCAGACTCTTTGCACCACACCACCCCAGCACCCACAGACATAGAAGACAAAGATCTCTACATTACAGCCCACAAGAACCCCATTGACACCCACTTATCCAACAAACTCTCAGCCCAGTTATCCTTAACCAGGATACCCACACCCCCCTCCCTGTTAACCCTCATACATCACCTCCACTTCACCAGAGGAACCATCCCATCCACAGTCATCCCCACACCAGTCCCCCACCCACAGATCCTACCCCCATTTCTCCCACCCACAGAACCATCATCCCCTGTCCCCTCAGTCAGTATGAGTAACCAAGCACCTCCCCCTCACAAACCCATAGAACTTTGCATCACCCCTCCTGATCATTTTGATGGGAGCTATGCCACAGCCAAAGCCTGGCTAGCTTTGGTAGCATTCTACTTCATGGTCAATGAAGAAGTATACAACAACAACACCAAGCAAGTGGCATATGCTCTCTCTTATATGACCAAGGGGTCTGCTGCCACCTGGGCAGCAACCTACCACATCAAAGTCATAACCAATAAGGAGGAAATCACATGGGAGGACTTCAAGGAAGCCTTCAAAAACACCTTCTACCATCACGACAGCAAAGCTGTATCCATCACTGTCCTTAATTCTTTATGAATAAAAGGGAACTCTATGGTCAACCTCACCTGATACATCACCAAATTCAGAAATCACATTCAGATCTCTGAAATCTCCAATGAAAACATCCTAATCAGGTACTTTGCTGCTGGAGTTACAGTAAACCTCATGAAACATATCATGTCTATGGATACTATACCAACCAAGATTGACAATTGGTACAACAAGGCTATACACTTCCTCAGTCAGTTCCAGAAAGCCGACAACATCACATGCTCCAGCAGAAACCCTTTCCATACCCTGTACCATTCCTTCCAATCACACTCCCACACTTGACCCACACATGACCCTAATGCAATGGATGTCGATGTCATCCAAATTGGGAGATTAACCCCAGAAGAACATAAACAATGCTTCGAAAAAGGGTTATGCCTCCAATGTCATCAACCTGGACATAACACAAGTAAATGCACCAAGTTCCCTAGCTGTCCCACCCCCAGAAACATTTGCCAAACTACAACTATCACTACCATAGAAGAATTCAAAGAATGTGACAATGACAACATGGAAGTCAACCATGTCTCATGTTTTTAGAGAGGAGGTCCAACCCAATGCAAGCCCCCTCCCCAACTAGATGCACTCCTGTACTTATCTCTCAAAGTGATCAAAATGCTATTTATCTTCCTATTTTGATCCTGAGCACATCTCAAGACATTGGAACCCAAGCACTGGTAGATTCTGGTGTGACCATCTCTTGCATTGATTGGCATTTTGCCAAATGATGGAAACTTCCTCTTGAAAGGTTCCCCACCCCTGTCCCTGTCAGAAACATTGACCAAACCCAAAACCGGAATGGTGACATCAAATTCACCACCTATATCCCAATATGCCTTGACAAGGTCACCCAAAGAATCTGCTTCCATGTAATGCACTGTGGAAGGGAAAATGTCATCCTAGGACACCCCTGGTTGAAAGAAACCAACCCCACGATCAATTGGACCAGAGGGACAGTGTCAATCCCTGACAAACAAGATCAAACCAAGGAACTTTATTCCCCCAAAACCTCCCTCCAACCCATGAACCATACTCCGCTGAATCTTGATTGTAAAGAAAGTTTACTCTGCTGTTATTTAGATCAAGAGGGACCCTCAGATTTCTGTGAATGAGCAATGATGAATTGAATCACCCACCGAGCCACCTGGTTTGGATTCCAACACCCCTTTGGAGAAGGTTACATTTGAGCTTTCACCACAGCCACCAAGCTAGCCATTGAAGCCAAGGATGATAATGCTGTCACCACCCTATCTCCAGAATACAAAGAATATGAAGAAGTATTCTCTGAAAATGCTGCTCACCACCTCCCCCCCTCCTGATCTTATGATCATGAAATAAACCTAGATGAAACCTTTGTACCCAAGGTTTCTAAAATCTACCCCCTTGCCCCTGAAGAACACAAGGCTGCAGACAACTTCATTGACAAAAATCTCAAATCTGGCAAAATCTGTCTGTCCAACTCCTCACAAGCATCCCCCTTCTTCATCATCAAAAAGAAGGATGGAGGATTATGTCCTTGCCAGGATTACCAATATCTAAATGAACATACTATCAAAGATGCTAAAGTCTTCACCAAATTTGATGTCTGATGGGGATACAACAATGTCCGGATTAAGGATGGACACCAATGGAAAGTGTTACACTTGTCCTGGGTAGGAACAAGCGTAGACCTAATGATAATCACCTAGGTCAAGGACAGGGGCTGGAGATAATGTACTGATGTAAGTCAGGGACTCTGGAGATGAAGTTCAAGGGTTCCGGTGGACAAGAGCATATTCTTATATCAGATGACGTCAAGGATCTCCCAGAAGGATTGCAGAGATTCTGGGTGGCTAGAGGCAAAGGATGATGACAAGGAGGTGCTAAGGCCAATCTTAGGGATGACTGAGGAGGACTGAGAGTGAAGGTGAAAACCTAAGGTAGGAATTGCTTAGTGATACTGTACATGTTTGGCCAGTATTTATACTAAGTAGTGCTAGTCATACTGAGCCACTATGAGTTGATGGATAGCCTGGAGGCTGCATAAACTAAGTATAGAGCTATGCAAGTCTGTGTGAAGATACTATGATCAGAGGCTATGGTTGATGGTGAGAGAATAAGAGAAATAAATAGCACAGGCAGTGCAAATAGAAATGCATAGGAAATCTAACAGGGATCTCTAAGTAAAAATAGATAATAGGCATAAGTAGACATGGTAAAGTTTAGAACATGAAGGGAAATCAATGTCACCATGTCACATAGCAATAGAATCAAAAGAAGACTGAGACAGATTATTATGTAACAAGGAAAGAAAAGATAGGGGGATATCACCGATCATAACATTACCCCTTTTATATGGCAAAGCCACCGGATTTGCTTTAATCAAAGGTGGTTTCCTTGTTAGTGACCATGTCCTTATCTCCCCAGGTGTCCTGCCATCCATGGTAGTAGTTGGTACTGCCCCAATTGTGCCCATGGAGGGAACTGCATTTTTCGCATCCCTGGTGGTTGATAGTGGGAACATTGTTGGGATCTGTTCCCCAGTTATTGGTGCATTGGGGGCAAGGATGGCTTGGGCAAGAGTGGCAGGTATGTCCTGGGGCTCGTCACTGGCAATGGTCACATCGGTATTGTCTGCAATCAAGAGTTTGGTGTCTGTGACAATGGCACCCATTACAGCATGAGGGATTGGAGGGAGGGGGCATGGGGATCTTGTCCCAGTTGGTGGTTGCACCTGTATCAGAAAGAATGGTCCCTGTGTTGGGATGTGGGGTGGGCAAACAGGTGGAGGTGTTGCACCTGGATATGTCCATGAGCATGGCCACAGCTCATAGGCTGGTGGGGGTGTAGCGGGGGTGAGAATTGGCAGTGGTGGGGGATATGTTTTTGTGATCCTTGGTGGGGGAATGTGGGTGAAAGGAGTGAGTGGGGTTTAGGAAATCATTTAAGGATGGGGGAATTCGAGGAATAAAAGAGGGTTGGCCATACAAGTAGGCCCTTCATTCTTTGGTAATGAGATTGAGGGTGATGGTAGTGATGATCTCAGCGATGGTGCCATATGGAAGGGTGTACTCAATGAAATGGCTGAATCCTAAGTGGTATAGATTGTCCAATGCTTTTTCTCTTAGTTGTCCCACTATGATCCAGAGTGGGGCATCAGAGGATTGGTAGGTAAGTGAGAGGTTTCAGATGAGGGAGGTTGTTTCATCGAAAGTGGCAACAGCAGCAATGACTTCAGGGGACATCTGATAGGCAGGATGCTGTTCTAAAATGGATCAGGGGGCCCCTTGGGAGAGGACATGGGTAAAGAGAATGTGGTGGTTGGGGTGATGGAGGTGATGGACATGAACAGGAACAGAAGGGGGAATTGGTGGACAGGTGGAGAGTCTGGGAGGGGAGGTGGAGACAGATGATATGGGGGAGGGCATTTGGACCACCAGGCTGGTGGTGAGGTCTTCTAAAACAGTATCTGGGATGTGAAGGGCAATTTGGAGGATTTGTTCCTTGATGGCAGTTGTAGTGGAGGGGGATAAGATGGGAGAGGTGGAAGGCAAGCTGACAGGGGGGGGGGAGTTGGATGAAACAGAGATGGGAGAGGTAGTGGACATGATGGTTTGTAGGAGATGAGGTGGTTCAGGTGCATTTGGATTTTTTGGATGAGGATGAGGTCTTGGAGGTGAGGTTTTTAGAATTCAGAAGAAGATCCTGTGTGTGCTTTAACTCCTGTTCTGGAAGCCATGAGTCATCTTCCAGTGGATAGCCTTTCCATCTGACAAGGTACTGCCTCTGGGAATGGTTGCCACAGTGTTTGATGATCTGTCCTATTTCGTATTCCTCTTCCCCTCCAATCAGATCCAGTGGAGGGGTTGGGAAGTTGGGGCTGTGTATTTCGTTCTCATGGTATCGGGAGAGCAGTGATGCATGGAAAACATTATGAATTTTCCAAGTGAGTGGAAGTCATAGTTGATAGGTGACTGGAGAGAGGACTTTAGTGATGGTGAAAGGTCCTTCTCATTTGGCAGAGAATTTAGGGGCAGTGACATTTTGTTTAAGGTTCTTAGCATTTAGCCAAACCTTATCTCCTTTAGTAAATGGAGTGAATTTCCTGTGGTACCTTGATTTCATAAGCTGACATGTGAGATCATGTGCAGCCAGGGCTTTGTCATGGGTGGCTGAGAGTTCCTTGAGGCATTGTTCCAGTGCTGGTAACTGTGATTTGGAGATAACTGTGGGGAGGGGGTGGGGTTCATAGCCCATCATAAGAAAGAATGGGGATTTCTGAGTCACAGAATGGGGGCAATGGTTATGTGCGAATTCAGCCATGGTGATATGTTCAGCCCAGATTGTTGGGTTGTTACTGCAAAAGATCTGTAAATATGTTTCAATTTCCTGGTTGACTCATTCCATTTCCCCATTGGTTTGAGGATGATAGGCCATGCTGAGGGAAAGATTGTAACCAAGGAGCTTCCCTAGCTCTTTGGCAAAGGCAGAGGCAAATTGTGGTTCTCAGTCCGAGATGATTTTGTCATAAAGGCCAAACTGTTTCCAGACTTTATTGAGGAAAAGGGTGGCAATTCCCTCAGCTGTAGTGGTTTTCTTTGTTGGACACAAAATTACCCCCTTTGTAAGCCCATGGTTGACCATGACCAACAATGAGTTGAAGTCATTTGACAGGGGGAGGTTGGTGATTAGATTGCAGGAAATTTGTTGGAAGGGGTGGGAGGATTTAGAGGGAATGGGAAGAGGGGAGGTGCGGATGGGTGAGTGTTGGCTTTAGCTCATTGGCAATGGATGCAACCCTCAATGTATTTTCGGATAAAGGTGGCCATACCTGGCCACCAAAACTCTGATGCTGTTAATTGGTGGGTTTTGAGATATCCAGGGTGGCTGGCTGTGGCATGGGAATGGTGTTTAGCTATGATGGATCGTTGTAGATCAAGATTATTTGGGATGTAGACCCATCCTTGGTAAGTAAGTATGCCTGCATCGTACTTCCAATTGGAGAGGCATGAACAGAGTTGGGTAGGGCTTGGAGGGAGTTGAGGATTAGAAGGTTGGTGGTGGATGAGGAGCAGAGTTTATCCGTCAGGGCTGTGTTGATCATATTGACAAAGAGGGAAGTGGAAAGAAGCGTGACATCATGATTGTCCTTTTCATCATCTTCAATTAAATCAGGGCATCTGGAGAGTGCATCAGGTCCAGCCAGGTCTTTTCCAGCCATATGAATCAATTGAAGATTGAAGTCAGCAAGGTCAAGGAGCCATCTTGCTTGCCTTCAATTCAGATTTTGAGGTTGTTTGAAATATGTGAGATTTTTGTGGTTCATGAAAACTTGGATGGGGGTGGGGTGTCTGCAAAGATAGTGTTTCCACATTTTGAGTGCACATATGATGGTGAGGAGCTCTCTGTCATATATGTCATAATTTCATTCAGCAGGTGAGAAGGACTAGGAAAGGTAGGAACAGGGTTTCCAATCCCTGTTGTCATCTGTTTGTAGTAAAATTCCTCCAGAGGCATATTTGGAGGCATCGGTGGCTATGGCAAAGGGTTTATTGAGGTTGGGGAAACAAAGTATCAGTTGTTTGAGAAACTTGGCTTTTAGTGTCTGGAAGGCTTTATTGCAATCAATGGACCAATCCCAAGTTTTGTTCTTTTGGGTAAGGTCAAGTAAAGGTCGTGCAAGGTTGGAGTAATTTGGGATGAATCATTGGTAGAAATTTGCAAATCCAAGGAACAAATGAATATCCTTCACTTTGGTGGAGATTGGCCATTTCTGGATTCTGTCAAGTTTTATAGGATCCATAGCAAGGGTTCCTGGTTTTACGATCATTCCTAAATATTCTACCTCCATGGTGGTGAATTTGCATTTTTCCAATTTTAGGTGAAGGTCAAGTTCCTTCATTCATTGGAGGATGTGTTTGGTATATTCATTGTGAGTCTTCTGATCAGCGGAGAAAATTAGGAGGTCATCCATATAGATCACCAACCATCCTTCCACTATCATATCTCTGAACAAATCATTCATAAATCTTTGGAATGTAGGAGGTGAATTTGATTGTCCAAAGAATATGACCATAGGTTCAAAGGGCCCTCAGTGAGTGATAAAGGCTGCCTTCCATTGATGGCCATCCTTGATGCAGATGTTGTTATATCCCCATCATATGTCAAATTTGGTAAATATTTTGGCATTTTTTAGTTTGTTGATGAGGTCCAAGATCAGGGGAAGGGGATAAGCATCTTTGATGGTATGCTCATTGAGATATCTGTAATCTTGGCAAGGGTGAAGTCCTCCATCCTTTTTTTTGATGAAGAAAAAGGGGGATGCTTGTGGAGAGTTGAAAGGTCAGATTTTGCCAGATTTAAGGTTTTCGTTGATAAAGTCATCAGCTGCTTTTCATTCTTCAGGGGTAAGGGGATATATTTTGGAGACTTTTGGGATGAAAGTGTCATTTAGGTTGATCTCATGGTCATAAGATTTGGATGGGGGAAGGCAGTGTGCAGCATTTTCAGAAAATACTTCTCCATATTCTTTGTATTCCGAAGGTAGGATAACAGCAGGTTTAGTTTCTTGGGCATTGATGGCTAGTTTGGTAGCCATAGTGAAGGCTTGGACATATTTTTCTCCAAAGGGGTGGTGGAAGCCGAATCAGGCAGCTCAATAAGTAATATGGTTCATCATGGCTCTTTCACAGAAGTCAGAGGGTCCTTCCTGATTGAGGTATCAGCATAGGAGACTTTCTTTGTGGTCAAGGTTAAGTGATGTATGATTCATAGGTCAGAGGGAGTTTTGTGGGGTGTAGAGTTCTTTGGTTTGATTGTGTTCCTTAGAGATGATTATCATTCCCTTAGCCCAATTGATAGTAGGATTAGTTTGTTTTAGCCAGGGATGCCCTAAGATGATGTTTTCCCTTCCACAATGCATTACATGGAAGTGGATCCTTTGGGTAATATTATCAGACCGAACTGGGATATTGGTGGTAAATTCAATATCTTCATTTCAGTTTTGGGTTTGATTGACATTTCATATGGGGATGGGGATGTGAAGTTGTTCCAAGGGGAGTTTCCATCTTTTGGTAAAGTGCCAATCAATGCATGAGATGTTTGCACCTGAGTCAACCAGTGCTTGGGTTCCAACATCTTGAGATGTGCTTGGAATTGAAACAGGGAGGTAAATAGCATTTCAATTACTTTGAGAGATAAATACAGGAGCACATCTAGTTGGGGAGGGGGCCCGTGTTGGGTTGGACCTCCTTGCTAAAAACCCAAGACATGGTTGACTTCCATGTCATCATTGTTGCATTCTTTGATGTCTTCCATGGTAGCAGGGATGGTAGTTTGTCAAACATTCCTAGGGATGGGGTGGCTAGGGAACTTGTTACATTTGTTTGCATTATGTCCAGGTTGGCAACATTGGAGGCATAACCCTTTTTCAAAGCATTGTTTACGTTCTTCTGGGATTAATTTCCCAATTCTGATGGCATCAACTTCCATTGCATTAGGGTCATGTGTGGGTCGAGTGTGGGAATGTGATTGGAATGAATGATATGGGGTATGAGAGGGGTTTCTGCTTGATTGTGCGATGTTGTCAGCTTTCTGGAATTGGCTGAGGAAATGTACTGCTTTGTTGTACCACTCATCGATCTTGGTTGGTACAGTATCCATAGACATGATTCATTTCATGAGATTTACTGTAACTTCAGCAGTGAAATACCTGATTAGGACATTTTCATTGGAGATTTCAGAGATCTGGACATGATTCCTGAACTTGGCAATGTATTGGGTGAGATTGGCCATAGAACTCCCTTTCATTCATAATGAATTAAGGGCTGTGATAGATATGGCTTTGCTATCATGATGGTAAAAGGTGGTTTGGAAGGCTTCTTTAAAATCATCCCAGGTGATGTCTTCACTTCCTGCTAAGACCTTGATGTGATAGGTTGCTGCCCAGGTGGCGGTGGATCCTTTTGTCATATAGGATAGAGTGTATGCCACTTTCTTGGTGTCATTGTTGTATACTTCATCATTGACCATGAAGTAGAATACTACTGAAGCAAACCAAGCCTTGGCTGTGGCATAGCTTCTGTCAAAATGATCAGGAGGGGCAATGTGAAGTTCTATGGGTTTATGGGGGGAGGTGCTAGTTCACTCATATCAATTGAGAGGATGGGAGATGATGGTTCTGTGGGGATGAATGGAGGTAGGGTCTGGGAAAAGGAACTGGTGTGGGAATGACGGTGGATGGGACAGTTCCTCTGGTGAAGTGAAGGTGTTGTGTGAGGGTTAGCAGAGAGGGGGGTGTAGGTACCCGAGTTAAGGATAATTGAGCAGAGAGTTTGTTGGATAGATGGGTGTTGATGGGGTTTTTGTGGCTAGGGATGTAGAGATCTTTGTCTTCTATGTTGGTTGGTGCTGGGGTGGTGGGCTGTGATGAATCAGAGTCTGAGGGATGGTTTTCTTGGATGTGTTCCTGGTAGAAATGTGAATCTGGGGTTCGAAGATTGCCTGGAGGCCTAAGGTTTCTGGGGCATTGGTGTGAAATGGTGGGATCTACTAGATAGTAGTCCTATGAAAAAGAAGCAATTCCTTTTGTTACACTTGTCCTGGGTAGGAACAAGCATAGACCTAATGATAATTGCCTAGGTCAAGGATAGGGGCTGGGGATAACATACTGACATAAGTCAGGGACTCTGGAGATGAAGTTCAAGGGTTCCAGTGGACAAGAGTGTATTCTTATGTCAGATGATGTCAAGGATCTCCCAGAAGGATTGCAAAGGTTCTGGGTGGCTAGAGGTGAAGGATGATGACAAGGAGGCACTAAGGCCAATCTTAGGGACAACTGAGGAGGACTGAGAGTGAAGGCAAAAACCTAAGGTAGGAATTGCTTAGCAATACTGTACATGTTTGGCCAGTATTTATACTAAGTAGTGCTAGTCATACTGAGTCACTATGAGTCAATGGATAGCCTGGAGGCTGCATAAACTAAGTATAGAGCTATACAAGTCTGTGCAAAGATACTGCGATCAGAGGCTATGGTTGATGGTGAGAGAATAAAAGAAATAAATAGCACAGGCAGTGTGAATAGAAACACATAGGAAATCTAACAGGGATCTCTAAGTAAAAATAGATAATAGGCATAAGTAGACATGGTAAAGTTTAGAACATGAAGGGAAATCAATGTCACCATGTCACATAGCAATAGAATCAAAAGAAGACTGCGACAGATTATTATGTAACAAGGAAAGAAAAGATAGGGGGTATCATTGATCATAACAGAAAGCAGCGTTCATTACACACCAAGGCCTCTTCAAGTCAATGGTAATGTTCTTCGGACAATCCAACCCCCCCCCCCCCACATTCCAGCAATTTATGAATGATTCCTTCCAAGATATGATTGCCAAAGGATGGTTGATCATTTATATGGACAACCTCCTTATCCTTTCCCCCGATCAAAAGACCCATATAGAATACACCAAATGCATTCTCCAACAAATGAAGGAACTCAACCTTCATCCCAAGTTGGAGAAATGTAAATTTGCCACCTCAGAAGTAGAATATTTGGGAATGATTGTCAAGCCAGGAACCCTTACAATGGATCCTGTCAAGTTGGATGGTATCCAGAAATGGCCTGTTCCAGCCAAAGTAAAAGATGTCCATTCCTTCCTAGGATTTGTGAACTTCTATAGATGATTCATCCCCAATTACTCAAATCTCACATGCCCTCTCCTTGACCTAACTCAAAAGAACCACACATGGGATTGGTCCCTAGATTGTAACAACACATTCCAGAAACTCAAAGCCAAATTCCTGAAACACGCCATCCTCAGATTCCCCAACCTTAGCAAGCCCTTCACCATTGCTACTGATACTTCCAAATATGCCTCTGGAGGGATTCTCCTCCAAACTGATGAAAACAGGGATTGGAAACCTTGTTTCTATCTTTCCCAATCCTTTTCACCCACTGAATGAAACTACAACATCTACAACTGAGAACTCCTAGCTATCATCTGAGCCCTCAAAATGTGGAAACACTACCTACAAGGCCACCCCACACCTATCCAAGTCTTTACTGACCACAAGAACTTGACATATTTTAAACAACCACAGAACCTCAATTGAAGGCAAGCAAGATGGCTTCTTGATCTTGCCAACTTTGATCTTTGGTTAATTCATGTGGCTGGAAAAGACTTGGCAGGCCCTGACACCCTTTCTTGCCACCTCAATCTTGTTCCTGATGACAAACAGGACAATCATGATGTAACACTTCTTCCCCCTTTCCTATTTGTCAACATGATCAACACTGCCCTGATGGATAAACTCTGTTCCTCTTCCACCACTGACCCCCTAGTCCTTGACTCTCTCCAAGCCCTAGATGGAGAAGTTTCTTCTCAACTTCATTATCACCTCTCAGATTGGAAATATGACACCAGTATTCTCACCTACCAAAACTGGGTCTACATTCCAAATGACCTTGAACTCCACTGATCCATCATAGCTAGGCACCATTCTCATGCCTTGGCTGGTCATCCTGGCTACCTCAAAACTTGCCAACTTGTGGCATCTGAGTTCTGGTGGCCAGGAATGGCTACTTTCATCAGAAAATATGTTGAAGGATGCATTTACTGCCAACATGCCAAGGCCAATACTCACCCCTCTGCACCCCCCACTCCCAATCCCATCCAAATTATCATGACCCTTTCAACAAATTTCCTGTGATCTGATAACTGATTTTCCCCTGTCAGGCAGATTCAACTCCTTATTGGTTGTGGTTGACCACAGGCTTATGAAGGGGGTAATTTTATATCCAACTAAGAAAACTGCTACAGCTGAGGAAATTGCCACCCTCTTTCTCAACAAAGTCTGGAAATGGTTTGGTCTCTATGACAAAATTATCTCAGATCGCAGACTGCAATTTGCCTCAGCCTTTACTAAAGAACTTGGAAAACTCCTTGGTTACAATCTGTCCTTCAGCACTGCCTACCATCTGCAGACTGATGGGGAAACTGAATGAGTCAACCAAGAAGTCAAAACATACCTACAGATCTTTTGCGGTAACAATCCAACAATCTGGGCTGAACATATCACCATGGCAGAATTCGCACATAACCACTACCCCCACTCAGTCACCCAAAAATCCCTGTTCTTTCTCATGATGGGCTATGAATCCTACCCCCTCCCCACAGTTATCTCTGAGTCAAGGTTACCAGCACTAGAACAACACCTCAAGGAACTCTTGGCCACCCACAATGAAGCCCTGGCTGCACATGATCTCACACACCAGCTTATGAAATCCAGGTACCATGGGAAATTCATCCCATTTGCTAAAGAAGATAAAGTTTGGTTAAATGCCAAAAACCTTAAGCAAAATGTCATTGCCCCTAAATCCTCAGCCAAATGAGAAGGCCCCTTTACCATCACCAAAGTCCTCTCCTCAGTTATTTACCAACTACAACTCCCTTATACCTGGAAAATTCACAATGTCTTCCACACAGCACTGCTCTCATGATACCATGAGAATGAAATACATGGCCCCAACTTCCCAGCCCCTCCACTGGATCTGATTGGAGGGGAAGAGGAATATGAAATAGATCAAATCATCAAACACCATGGCAACCATTCCCAGAGGCAGTACCTTGTCCAATGGAAAGGCTATCCACCAGAAGATGACTCATGGCTCCCAGAATGGGAGTTGAAACATGCACAGGATCCCCTCAACAATTATAAAAAGCTTACCTCCAAGGCCTCATCCTCATCATCCAAATCATCTAAACATACCCACACCTCAGTTTCCAAACTGTAGCCATAACAATGTCTGCCACCTCCTCCATCTCTGTTTCATCTGGTTCCTCCACCCCTCCCCTAGTTAGTTCCCCCTCTACTTCCCCTGTCCTACCCCCCTCTGCCTCTACCTTTATTGAGGAACAGATCCTTCATATTGCTCTGCACATCCCTGACACCATACTCTGTGACCTCCCTACCTCCCCTGTCATCAAACCTCCCACCCCAGCCTTGTCCACCCCTGCTTCACCCCCTGGTCTATCCACTCTTCCCCCATTTCCTCCATCAGTCCCAGTCCACATCCACCACCTCCACCACACTAATCACCACATCCTTTTCACCCATGTCCTTTCCCAGAAAGCTCCCAGATCTGCCCTAGAACAACATCAGGTATATGTAATGTCCCCTGAAATCATTGCAGTCATTACTATCTTTGATGAAACCTTCTCCCTCATTAATAATCTTTCAATCACCTATCATTCTACTGACACACCTTTCTGGACCATTGTTGGTCAGCTAAGAGAGAAGGCACTAGACAATCTGTACCACCTGGGATTTGGTCATATGATCAAGCATATTCTTCCCTACAGCACCATTGCCAAAGTCATCACCACCATTGCCCTCAACCTAGTTGCTGACAAACAAAGAGCCTACCTTTACAGACATACCACCTTCATCCCACATATTCCTTCCTCCCTTGCTGACTACTTATTCCCCACTCCCCCTTTTCATCACCACACCCCCTCCACAGACCAGGAGAATGTTCCACCCATCACTGCCAACTTCCAACCCCATCACACCCCTGCCTCCTTACAAGCTGCGGCCACACTCATGGACCTTTCCAGGTGCAACCTCTCCCCAAACCAATCTCAACATATTCATTCCCCAACCCTGCACCTGAATACAGGCTATGTCTTATCTGACTCTGGAGCTACCACCAACTGGGATGACCTACCCATGCCCCCTCCCACCACTACCAACAACTCTTGTTGCAACCAATGTTGACACCATGGCCATCGAACCCTTGATTGTAGAAACCACCAATGTAACCATTGCAGACGTCATGCCCTGGGACACCCCCGTTGCTCCTATCCTAACTGCCCCTGTCACTAATGCACTAACTCCTGGGGTAGCAATCCCAACAACATTCCCACTATCAACCATCGCGGCTGTGAGAAATGCAGATCTCTCCATGGCCATAACCTTGGATGCAACAATTACTACACTGGCTGGCAGGATAATGGACCAGCTGCAGCCCTTCCTCTTCTTCCTGCAGGGCTTGCATGCAGTTGCCTTTTGTCCTGCTTGAGGAACACACTCCCTCAGATTCCATTGGCACTGTTTGCACAGTGGAGGGTGTTGTGCCACCTGTTCTTCCACAACCTTTGTGGTATGACTTCTTGCAACCTTAGCCACCTTTTTCTTGCATGCTCTCCACTTCCATGCCTTTGTTGCCTTGTGCACCTGTTGCATTTGCTCTTGGTGCTCACACTCCTCCCTTGCCTTCACCTCCCACTCTTTGCACTTCTTCCTCTCCTTCTGATAGCATCTGTTAGCATAAGTAACCTTGATGGATAATCAGACCACATACCTTGAGCTGCACTGTGTGCAACTGTTTGCATTTCTTGTGAACTTGTCACTTATACTCTCCTTGGTGTCTTGCCTGCTCTGCCAACTTCAACACCTTGGTTGCCTTGTCATCATCCAACCAGACCTCAAGGTTGAGGTCAGTCACACCTTGCCACTTGTTGTTGTTGCTGTCAGTGTTCATGGTAGAAGTCATTGCTCAGAATGCTAAGTCTCAACTCTACCTTTCTTATAGGTATTTCAAACTCTGAGTGTCTCAAACTCAGCTGCAACTTCTCATGGGCATGTGACCACACCAGTCAGTAGCCTTCAAGGGTTCAGGCCCTAAGTGGGGGATACTGTCATGTCCCATACCATTCACTGATCCAACCCCCACTTCTCTGCCCCCCCCTGCTATCTGTCTGCCCCTCTGACATCCCATTCTGCTTACCTCTGCTCACCTCCACACCTACTTCCACTTCCCCATCTCCAATCAACCACCCAACAGTCCCACCCTGACCAATCACACCTCACCATTACTTGCCATTGATGACCCTCAGGGAGGACCATCTCCATTTTGCCATCCATCCTGGTTGTCACCACAGAGTATGCCACAAGAATGTAGCACCATACAGGACTGCACACTTCCATCACCTCTCCATCTCTGTGTCCCTGTAGTATAGTAGACTCTCATGTATTTAAGGACTTAGTTGCTGAGGATTAGTCCCTCAGTTTGAGTATCGAATTTGTCTGCCCCTCTGCTTGTCTTCCTTTGCTTGCTCCCTCTCCTATGTCCAACTTTGGTTGCCTTCATCATGGTAGTCCTCCAACTACCATAGTCATTGTCCTTGTCTGTTCTCCGAAATATGAGAGCCAGGACCACACAAGGATGCAGGCATTACCTGAAGCTGACACTCTCACCCCTCTGACCCCAGGACTCCATACCTCTACCTCTCTGACCTATGTCTGACCTCTGCAGACAAGCAGAGGAAGTGGACTTGACAGTAAGTATAAACATAGCTTTAAACAATTATGGGAAAGTTAGACCAGCAGATGTCATCTGGTCAAACAGAGAGACAATCTTGTTGATGTCCTCAGCAGCAGATTGTGTCCTGATGCTGGTCTGCATGGCCTGCAAAAAGAGATAAAATTGGCCAGAAAGGTCATATGATGTGAAGAGTGCAGATAGACAATCCCAAAGCATTTTGGCTAGGGAATCATGATTAGCATTGCAGGAGAAACTTGCATGATGAACAAGATTATTGTTTAAGGTCTGGAATACAATCCTGATGATTCATTTGTCAATTGCTTCCCATTTGGGATGATCATTAACACCAGTTCCTGTGTGATCAATAGAACCATCAATCCATTCCCATACTGAAAGAGATTGGAGAATGGACTAGATGTGAGTAGACCACATGACATAATTGCTATGGCCTTTGAGGGTTTGAATATGGGTGAGCAAGGTGTTGTCCACCTTGAAGTCCTTGGAGATGGAAATGGATTGAGGAGTCATCATGATGAAGGTTTATAAAAAGTATTGAAGATCTGTGAATGGATAGTCAAACAGGTGTTCAAATACATAGTCAATGAATGAAAATGAAGCTAAACCAAATGTAGCAACTGGAGTTGCAGCCCTAGATTCAGATCCCAATGTTGTTGGAGTTGGGGATGTGCTAGTCTCTGATGAAGTCTCCATTGGAGTAACCATTTGTCCTGTCTGCAATAACCATGCTTCTTGTTTGGCTTGCCTGAGTAAAGTGGCTTCTCTTTATTTCCATTCCCAATATAGTTTCCATTTGAATTTCATAAATGGATCTCCACTCTTGTCTCTAGGTGTCCACCAAGATGGCATATGTCTATTTGCTCTGGTAGAAAACAATTTGAACCAAAGGTAGTCAAAGAAGTGGGGATTGGGAATGATTGGATAAACAAGTAAATCATCAATGTGAAGATCTCAATTGATACAAGTGTGGTAAGCAATTGGAAGTTCTTATTTATAGATCAAATGAAGATTGGCTGTCCAGTCTAGGAAAGAAAAATACAGAGGGTTGATATCTCCATTGTAGATACCTTTAGAAAGGTTGCCAAGTGGCCAAACAGAATGCATAGGTTGTAAATAAAAGTTCTTGACACCTCTGTTGATTTTAAGTAAACTTTTGAGATTTTTGTTTTTGTTTGCCCTGCTCCACAGCCTTTCACTTATGGAGTCAATACTTCCCTGACAAAACTGCTGCAACAATAGGCTCTCCATTTGTGCCTGCAATGCTAAGTAAGTGTTTCTGTCATGTGCAAGGATGGGAAAAGCAAGGGTCAACATCTTTAACATAATAGTCAAAGTGAAAATGAAATTCTCTCTCCATAATCCTATTAAATACTTGAATGTCCATGCTGTGATCTGTGTGAAACTCAAAGTCACATCTAAGGATCCATGCCATTAGTGTCCACATTTGAACATCAAGTTGCTTGTTAGGGTAAGTCAACTTGATCAAAGAGTAGTTCTTGAAGGAAGGTGGAAAGATATCCCTTTGGAAGATTTCAAAACCCTGACTTCTAACCATAAATTCCAACCATGATGCTTCATAAGTCTCAGCTGGGAAAGCCCAACTGGCTGCTTCATAGATTTCTCAAAGTGTCTTGGTTCTGGTATTGCAACACAACCCATTAACCAGAAGGTGGAAGCCTGATTCAATGGGAGGAATTTGTAAGGGAATCACCTGACAAGGAGATCTGTCAATTCTTGCAATCACCTGGTGGAATGAGGATGCTGAAAACAAAGCTTGATAGATTGGGTAGAACAGCTCCATTGGGATTTCAAGATACTGGTGACAAAGAATTTCTACTCTGACATTCTCTTAAGGCTGTGTCAAAAGGAGGGGAAGTGGATGAAGATGGAAAAACCAAGTGCTCTGATAAGTTTGATTAGAAGAGGTGTGTGAGTTGGTTACCATCAGAGTTGGCACTTGCAGACCATAGATCACTGACCACTGGATGCCTGCAAATGCATTGTCCTAAGGTGGCATTGGTGATATTTGACATTGTCCTGTCAAAATGGACTTGATGTATTGGTTGTCCTCTATCACTGTCACTATCCTCTGAATCATCTCCTTCTGACTTTGTATTGGTCCTTGTTGGTGTAGGCCCATAGATTCAATGGCCATTTGAGGAAGCAGGAGACAATGGAGGAATCTTGAGTTGCCCCCACCTTTCTGGTTCATTAGCTTCTGATGTTCCTGGATTACCTGATCCTCAGTTTGAGGAGCTGATCAGAACAGCTGTGCTCATTCCCAGCCTGTTTGGGTGAGTTGGATTGGAGGCAGAATGGATAAGGATGGAGATGGTGGGTAGATCAGTTTGGGTGAGCTCAGCTGTGCAAGTTTTAAGTCTGAAACTGGAAGAAGACAAAGAGGTAAGTGTTGATGATAAAGGAGTGAGATGTGGTGGATAGGGTGAGGATGTGTAAACAGAAGAGTGTTCAGGCCTGATGGACCTGCTACTGGAGTGCTCAGATTCTGCTCAACTGCATGAGAGACCTGGTTGTACAGGTTGGACAGGATTGGTGAGAGAGACATGACTAGGTGCAGCAGGTGGAGAGTTGTTAGGAGATGAGTTGTTTGTTCATCTGTTAGCTAGATGAGATCTCACAAGTTCAATTGTGGCCTGCAAAACTCTGTAAGGGGTTCTGTAGTAGTTGTGTGCAAAGGTAGAAACAACCAACTCAGATAAAGACAAGTGAGGATTGGGTTCAACTACTGCAAAGTAGGAGAAAGGTCCATCACTGTCAGATGAATCAATCATCTGAACAACATCCTGCATACCATGTCTATGAACTTCTCCTTGTTCTATACCATCTTGGTAGATAGGACAAGGGGTCTCGAGCATAATGCCTAGTGCTATTTCTTGTGAGTTCACAGAACATGGTACTGTCTCAGTATGACAACATACTGGAGGTGAAGAAGAAGGTGGTCTTGGCAAAGCCAGAGTAGGTGGTCAAGATGGAATAAATGGGTCAGGGACAGCTGTTAGGCTGTACCTGGGATGCAGAGGACTAGATGGTGAAATAGGCTCCAATCATGGATCAATGGGTCCATGTGGGTGAATTGGGGAGTGAGGTGGAGCTTGGTCACTTACTGTATGATCAGTGTATTGAATCTGCAACACACAATTGTAGTGAGTAAAGGTAAGGTGCAACCAAGAACTTCAAAAGCATAGTGAGACTGCTCCTCTGATAAATTGGATGACTACAAGGTGTGCATCATTGAAGATGTAATCACCTGTTTGAAATGCCTGATATACTGTATAATCATAAAGCATTTGAGAAGAGAATGGATACATGTGGTCCAAACATGAGTGTTGTGTGAGACTGTGGGTGGCATTGTGTACAAAAGACAAACACCCTGTCTAGGCATTGAATAGACCCCTGATTAAGGTATTCCAATGATTACTACCCTGCATCTAGGCAGGGCTCATAACCTTTTGGGAATTAACCCGAATGCAAAGGGACAGAGGAAGATAATGGGTGGTCTCTAGTGGGAACACTCACTAGGAGAGACAGTCATAAAGACCAACCAAGAGAGTATGCTGGTAGGGGCTCAATAGGTGTAAGACATTTATATGTATCTCTTGTACCTCTTTCACTTTATTTTGGACATTTGTATCTTGTAGTTCACCTTTTGTTTCTTGATATCCAGCATTGTTCAAGTATTGATAGAGTCTGGGATGAACCTGGACTATAAAATTCTGTCCCAGATCAAAAATAGAATACCTTTCCTGACTCAAATGGTCATCCACATTAAGTGTGAGCAAGTGCCAACTCATATTCCCTCTCAAGTCTTGTCATTTTTTTCCTTACTTGCTTTGTCTTTCTACTTGCCACTCAATCTTGCTTTGGTTCCAGACTCATCAAACAACACCCAGACTTGCTGGTTATCATTGTTGGTGTCCTCAAGACTTTTTCCTTTCCCCCCCCTCATTGAATAGGTCCCTTCTTCTCCCCATTATGTTGTTCCTTCTCTGAACCCCTGAGGACAACACAAGCACCCTTCTATTCCTCCTTATCATGACTTCATAGTCTCTCTTATCTTTTTAATGGAATGAGACCAGATGCTCAGGATTCTACATACAGTCAGATAAGCAGGTGGAAGACAAAGTAGTTACTTATGTGCAATGAATGGAGGTATTGATCAATCTCTTTTTGGGAGAGCAAACCACTTGATAGCCAATTTGCCAGTTCCCACTCACTCTTACTGGCAAATGGATAATATACATTCTCACCATTGTGAATATTTGCATGTTTATCCCTATCCATGCACTGGAGATGGTTCAAACCCCCAGGCCTAGTCCTGCCTTTATTGGGATGGAAGATCTGCTTGTGACCAACACAAAGTGGATCCACTTGATTGGTGCCAACACCAGGAAAGTCTATATGTTTCCAGCTAGCAGCATTCTCATCCATGTCATTATTGAATTGATTATCATTGAAGTGCCACCCTAAACACCAGTGTCACTTCAACTCAATTAATTGTCATGAAAAAAAATCATGTACCTTCTATGTCATGTAATGCATCCAAATCTTCATTGTAAGCACCATAACCTGCAGTAACTGGGGGGGGGGGGGCTGTTCCATGTTGGATAGAGTCTCAACTAGCCACTGGCTGCACTTGTTAGTACTAGCTAAGTGATTAATGATGGCATCTCTGCTAGAAAACTCCTGCAAGTAGTTTAGGCACATAAGACAGGCTGAAATCAGGTCAGACAAATATGGAACATGAGCATGTCCTTGCAATCTCAATTCTATGATTTTGAGTTCAGCTTTGCAGTCTTGTGTGGTGTGAGTGAGGCCTAGAAAGGGATTGCTTCTGACTCATCCAATGGATTCCAACTTGCACCAAACCTTGTGTGCTGCCCATGATAGGTCTCTCCTTCTACTCACCAGTATCTCCTCCCCCTACATCAAGCTCACCAGTGATTCCTCCATCAACACCACTACACAAAGTTACAACCACATCCTGTTCTACTGTAGTTTCTAAAAGACTGATTCCAAGTGACTCCTCTTCACCTGAGGATATAACTTCCTCATCAAATTCCTCACCAACAATGGGGATGGATTTAACAAGTGCTCCTCAGCTCTCTTCTCATGGGATTTGTTTATTTCCAGTTTCCCTCAAGCATCATTATTGCAACCCTCTCCCCTCAGATGATAACCTAGAGACATTGCACCCATTGACTTGAAAGAAGCCTATGTAAGACTCTACTAACATTGGTGAAGATTTTATGCTAATCCTCAATTCATTGACAGTGGACTTACTATATTCTAGATTTCTCTCTGGAGAAGGGCAGAAATTGAAGACTTTCATATGAGACAATTATTACAGCTTGCTTGAGCAACCCATGCCACATTTGCTGTACATCAAAAGTATCATTGACTCTGACTCAAGGAGCTTGAGATCCTGTGTTTGATGGCAATGGATGATTGTGAAGAATCTGATGTATTGCTGAGGGATGGTGTATGACAGCTAGGAGAGGTCAAGCATGCTGCCAACAGTCAAGGGCTAGGGTTTATCAGCTGCACCTCTGGGCTATTTCCCAAGACAGAGTGTCCATCTGATCTCAAATCACTTGATGATAATGTTTCAAACTGTGGAAATGGCTCTTTGGCTTGTACTACATCTACTGACTCTCAAGCCTCTGGGTTGGGTGCCATGGCATGGTGATTGCTTTTCATTCCTATTTACCTTGTATCACTAGCTACATGTTCATTCAGCCAATTTTTTGTTGTACTGTTTTCTGCATAACACACTTGTGGACTTGCATAATATTTTCACACTGTGGCTCTCAGTGGTGGCAAAGTGTGACTCAATTCTGAGTAATCTTTTTGCACTCAGTGACCCACAGTGACAATGGATTGTGACTTGACAAACTCTGATCAACTCATGCAAACAATGCACTGGAGGTACCCTCAATCACTAGTATAATGAAGACCTCCTAGGCAACAGCTGAAAATCTCAATGGGTGATTTGGATGCAGGCTTCATTGTCAATGTGGTGACTCTCTCCTGGGCCAAGATAAGGGCTCACACACCTTCAAATGTGGCTAATTAAATGGCTTAAATTCAGGAGTGGCTGCTACTTTGTATTGGAGGCACCCTTGATCACCAGTATAATGAAAACCTCCTAGCCAACAGCTGAGTATCTCATGGGCAATTCAGGTGCAAGCTTCATGTTGATATGGCAACTCTCTCCTATGCCCAAGATGAGGGCTTGCACACCATCAAACACAACTAACTAGATTGCTTAAATTCAAGAGCAGCTCCTACTTTATCTGTATCTAATGCCTCCAACTTCAACTTGTGCTCCTGGTTGTGGTTGTGGTTGTGCTCACAGCTGAGCATCAAACTCTTCTTACCATTTGTCTTCCAACCCCCCACCCACAGCACTGCTTCCCCCATTCACCAACATCCTATACTCTTCTTCTGATAACCAGAGTCAGGCCAGACCCCTCCAGCTGCCACCCCTCCCATCCACCATAGATTCTCAATCTGGCAAAGGGTTAGTAGCTGAGTGGCTTGAACATGCTGCTATGATGATTCAGGTCTGTCCATTGCCATCAATATCTTTTAATCAAAGCTAACAATACTAAAAACAGACTCCTGAAGGCAAGGCTGATATACTTGGTCAACACCAACAACACCATGGTGTCTGCAGTACTAGCACACCATCTCAAAGCCAACTGATGGACTTTTCCACACACCCTTATGCAAGACCCACAATGTCCTAAACATTGTCTCATCCATCCTGTACAACACTCTCACAAGCTTCCCTATTGAAAAGGAATTGGAAGTTAGCTGACTTCAATAAGCTGGTGCAGAAGGTCATCCAGCAGGCATGCTTACTAACCATCAATGACATGGCTTGTGACATTGGCTGGCTGCACAGTGAAGAAAATAAGGCTGTGCTGATCATGAACATGGAAGAGAATTTCTCTACAGCATGTGCAGCATATAAACAAGATTACTTTTTTTTTCTTGCTGTTCCACATCTAACCACTACTCACAGATCTAGAGTTTGACAATGACTTTGAGAAATTTGTGAGTTGCATGATACTATGTTGCATGCACATACTAATTGTTCTAATACTTAGATTGTGAAGGGTTTAAGGGATGTGCACTTGAAGCTTGTGGAGTGTGCCAAGTGCTATGCAAGACAGTATTTCAACATCCCAGATGCTGTCAAGGCCATGGCTGATTGCACAGCAGAAATAAACTGGATGAAGACTCACATGAAGGTGATCACTAACTTTATGCAGGAGGGCAAAGCAAATTGTTTTTTGCATGAGCACAATGAATTTGTAAGTACTTTGGTTGTTCCTGATGCAATTTATGTGTGATATTGTTAATCTCATTAGAATGATGTTGTGTGTTTTGGAAATTGGATTTTATGAATGCTTCATGTAATGTTCTGGTATATACAGAACAAGTCACCAATCTGGTCATTCACAGATAGTTATAACACAATGCCTGCACCAATGCTGGCATTATCAGCAACTACAGTGTGTATAAGCCTACTTTTGTCAGGTGATACTGATTATTATGTAGATGTTGTGCACCATACACCAGGTTGCAAATGGGCTCAAATCCCACACATCCAGCACCCCAATCAAATTTGAAGGAGTGAAATATGACCTGTATTACAATATCTTCCTGGAGTGCATAATCAAGTCTTATAGTCATGTAGGAGTGGGAAGGGAGTTCAAGGCCTAGTTGTTAAGCATCCATAATGAAGGAATGTAAGTGTTATTTCTAATCCATTTCTTGGTATTTAAGATATTCACTAGGAACCTCTTGGGTGTGAGGGGCAGTGGTCCCAGATTGCCAAGAAAACTGCCCTCTATCCACATCCCCATGTGATTGACAATACACCCAGCATTTGAACCACCACTTGCCCATCCTGACCAGTTCATTGGTCAATCAGCTTCTCAACCCAGTCCATTGTCCTCTGGCACCATGCAGTTTATATTTCCTTATGGCTATTTTGGTGACCCATAGTATTGTAGCTGCTTTCTTTCCATGTATCTTGTGGGCTCAGAATATCTATATACTTTTGAGTTGTTTGGAATGCAATCTTGTCTCACAAAGGATATACATGCTGCCACATCATGTAACTCTGCTGAGTAATATTTTTAATCTTTTCATAGCTATTTCATATTTTTTATTGACTGCTGTTAGCTACATATCAATAAACAGATAGATACTTAGGTGTTGCTGACTGTCTCTGCAGTCTTTTTGGCTAAACTACTTTACTGAAGTGGTGCAGGGTTCCAGTTACTCAGTTACTTCTAGATAGACTCATAAGCCATATTCATGCATCTTTTGAAGTAGCTCTGAGACTGTTCTGACTCAATTCAGAGCCATGTCAGAATGGTCATGAGAGATGACCTTGAAAAGAATGTGTGAGCTGGGTAAAATGTATGAAAATGAAATTCTGACACTCTGACCAAAATATTACCAGCAGCATTTCCAAATCAGGCCATCATGCACACATTGCTATTGCACAACATATGAATAACATATTAAAATTAGATACAAGGTGGATGTCACAAATAGGATAGACAGTTGTGAATAAATCATATCTTCCCTTTCTCCTATCATGCCCTTTGAAAGACAGCAACTCTTGTTTGATATCCAGGCTGTCCTGGCAACTGCCAATAGTCTTCAAAGACAAGCTGAGCTTGAGCCTGCTGAGGCTAGCCTGTCATCTGACAGCCTTGAATCCTTTGATGATGGTCTTCCCCACTTTGTAATGTCCTCCATTTCACCAATTTCACCCATCACCCCAATTATCCCATTTCTCCTTTTAAATTCTGATAACTCAGACTCTGGCAGCACTTCATTATCTTCACTTTCTGCCTTTAGTGATGATGATTTTACAACTCCTTCTGCTGCTCACTATGACAGATTTATTGATGCCATCAAGGCTCTTGAAGAAGAGGTTAGGTGGACTCATATACTTTGCCAGCCTTCTGAACCACCTCCACATGCTCCTCAAATCCAAATACTTGCATTATGTGGTAGCCATGTTGGAGATTTTCACAGAAAGCTCTAGATAGACCCAGATATATTTGATGACATTCTGGACCACATTGTTGATCATCCCATCTTCCATGGCTCATCCACTTCCCAACTCCCTGTTGCTGTTCAACTGGCTATTTTTCTGAATCATGCTGGACATTATGGCAATGCAGCTTCTGTTTGGGATATTGCATTGTGTGCAGGAGTATGCCAAGGCTCAGTTATCAACTATACCAACTGTGTCATGGTTGCTCTTTTGGATCAGCATGATGAGTTTATCTATTTTCCAGGTCCTGATTCTGCTGACTGTCAATGAGCCAAACAGTTTACAAGTGCACAAACTACTGTGTCAGAGTGGTCTGGTGGCTGGTTGGCAGTTGATGGATCTGCAATTCTCCTTTTCCAAAAGCCTGGATTTTATGGGGAAACATTTTATGATCACAAGTCAAGGTATTCTTTGAATTGCCAGGTAAGCTTCTTTCCTTCTTTTAAATATGTTCTTATTATTTTTAAGGCAGTGATCATGCCTCATAATCTACAAATTGTGGATTATGCACTTGGATATCTTGGTAGCTTCCATGATGCTTACGCATTCAAGGGTACCTGTGTCTATGAGGAGCATAATACACTCTTCTCTGACAATGAATGGATATGGGGTGATAGTGCATATCCTCTTTCAACTTGGCTTATTCCACCTTTCAAAAACCAAGAAATCAAGCTCTTTCAAGAGATCATAGAAAATTCAACTACTATTTGTCCAGGGCAATTCTGATGTTATTTGAGTTAATTTTTATTCACTTATAATCATAAGTCCAAGTTTGGGTGGAACATGCCTTTAGTGTACTTAAAGGTTGTTTCCAATCATTCTGAGAACTCAGACTCCCCATTGGATCACAAAAGCAATTTGACTATGCAACAAATTGGATTCTTTGTTGTATCATTCTTCATAATATGGTGATTCATTTTGAAGAGCAGTGATATGGCAGATCATCTTGAGAAAGAGTGGCCTCAGAGAATTGGACAAGAGGAGAAGGACAGTCAGCATTAGATGACAATCAGAATAGTATGGATATCTCAGATGAAGAGAGGCCTGGGCATGCTTTTCACCTTGGACTGATGGACCATTTGTTACATAGAACAGCTTGATGATATTGATACATGAAGCAGGTACAACAAATGTGCTACAAAGGATCTGCCACACTAGAGGACTATGTAATCAAGGCTGATTTGTATCAAGTAGGCATGATGCAGTTTTTCAAAAAGAAAACTGAACAGTGGACATGAATTTTATGAGCATTTATGAGATCTTGAATTGCTTTGTCCAGACCCCTGGTAGATGAGGATCAGTGAGTCCTGAACACATGGCAGCCAAAATTCTTACAGTTGTTCTTGAATACACATAGGTGAAGTCATAGATAGGGTTATCTGCTTTAATGGACATAATCCTTATAAGGTTCTTAAAGAATACCTTTCAGAAGACTCACAGAGCTATATCTGTGCATCAACAAATCCTATCAAAATTTGATAGGATTATTCAGTGGGCCAACATTTGAGATTAAAACAAGTAGGAGGAACTTGGAGATGTTTATAAAATAAAAAAAAGTAAGTTTTATTTACTGCAAAGCTGTGGATGTCTTTATAACACATTTCATAGCTGGGAATTAACTTTTATTCCCAGATTCTCAGAAAATTCAATCAATCCATCAATGGTTGCTGATACACTTGACAGCTTTTGCATCTCTGTGTATTGCAATGGTATGTCTGTCAAGAAAGCATTGATGAAAGTATTTGGGAACAAGTGCCATTTCCTGAAGACATATCCTGTAGTTCTCATGCAATATAATCCTTCAATATAGGTAAGCACATATTGATATAAAATAGAACTGGTTTCTAACTTCATATTCATCACAGTGTATCTCTATTGTGAGGATGGTATATGGACCTCTAAGCCAAAACTCATGGGGACTCCCAAAACCAATGTATCAAAAATGCAATACAAACATTAATATAAAAGTAACATAAGATATGGAAGAAAATCAAGGTGTCTTGAAAGTGCACATGTGGAATGACAAGTGAAAGATGTTCCAAAATGCTGGCTTGTGTCCCTGATCTGGAAGCAAATTTGTTGAATGATTTTTACTTATTAGATTATCCTCTTCCTAAGGATCCATATAATGTTATTTGAGAGAAGAGAGCTAAACAAGTAGAAGGCATTTTTATTTATTTCTTCCTTTTCAATACTGATGTATCTTGACTATATGTATATTTATAAACAATTAAGCAGCAGTTCCTGCTTGATTAGATCTATTATCTATTATTCAATCCTTTCACTGATGTAAGAATATACATCCAATTGTATTGCAGCTCCAATTTGATTCAAAGCTTTCATTCTGGTAGTGATCAACACCACAGCAATTTTTATGAATAACCATGAACCAAGTACCATTCTGTGTTTTCCATGACATCTCAATGAAAATATAGACCAGTAACTTCCTAGCTATACTTGACATCTATACCCCCTATAGATGTCAGGCCAAATGTCAAAAGTAGCCACAAGCATTGTATTTGATGGGATAATGGGATTTGTTCTCTAGACTGGTATATTATTTCATGAAAAAGAAACTTCTCTGTATGGCTGGAGGATTTTTAGAAGGATTTTTGAACTTTATCAAGGCAGCAGGAAAATCTAGAATTTTTGAGGAATTTTTGGTCACATAAATCACAGCCTAATATGATATTTTAGTTATATTATACCATTGGATATATGAATGGTTTTGCTTATATTGTCAATAACTGGATACCAAGAAGTGATGTGGTGAATGCTTAGTTCACTATTGCCTTTTTTTGGTTTTGGAAATGAGCATATCAGAAAAACTCACATGATGCCCAGAATAACTTGGAATCCCAAGGAATACAACTCAAAGGTGACTTGGCCAGAATTGTCCCTTGCAAAGCAGAATTGATATACAGTATCTTTCTTACATTTGTTTCTCCTTGACTTGCAACAACACTTTCATAATGGTATTTGATGTGTCAATCTCTGAGTTCTCATGGCTTGGTAATAGCTTGTTTCCAGCCAAGAGTCCTTCTATAAAAAGAGCATCTTCTTGGCTGTGAATGTAATCTGTTGATCATTGTAAGCAGCATGATCTTGCACACAATCAAGAAAACAGACCAGCCAGACTCTATTCTGAATCACCCCACAGTATGCTTTCATCCTTTCACCAGTATTCATATCTTGCTTTTTTTTCCATCTCTCCTAAGCATGCTGATACTTCTTGTATATGTTATAAACTTGGGAAAAATCCCTTATGCAGGTGAATCAATGATTGCCACTATATAAAAGGCTGGTAGATGTTATAGCATCTGGCTTCCATTTAACCACATTGATATATAAGTCTGGTCAAAGTGGTTGAAGTGAATCCAAATCAATATCAGCTTTGTGAACACCTAAATTGATTGCATGTTTTGCTATATGATTCTAGCCCATGCTCATTGATGCCATCAATAAAGTGCTTCATGAACTCAGGATCAGTATCACAAATGTTGATTTTCTGTTGTTCCATTTGAAGATCACAACCAAGATCATTTTCATCCATGATTGACATCAAGGCATATCTCAATGTAGCTTTCACTACATTTCTATTGATGTTCTCTACAAATCATTATACTTGGGGAAATTGAACAGGCTTGATTGCTGGAACCTTGATGCATGAAAAATGAGTTATATTCATCTACCATTGTGATTTACAGTATTACATACAAGTTTTTTGATCTAGTTTGATTTGATGTTGGTCAGTAGCATGATCTTTCAATAGAATATGCAAGATCCACCTTGGCCTCCTTTTTCTTGACAGGAACTTTGTCTTTGTCCTTGCTTATCTTCTTTCCAATCTACATCATATTATTAATCAATATCATAACAATAATAATGATAATATTGTATTAAGTCCACTTACCTCTATCTTCTCTCCATCTTAGTCTTCATCATTATTACTCTTGTTGATGTCCTAAAATGTGGCCATATGAGTTGACATCTACACCCCTGTAGATGTTAGGCCATCAGGCCAGACTGACATGGAAACCATTAGTCTCCACAACTGACACTAAGCCACAAGCATCTATTTACTATATTAGGTCGCAATTGTGGGAAAACAACAACCCAGCCACTTGTTTGCATGCAATGCAGCTGTGGGGCAACATTCTGACTAGGCTTGACAGCTAGCCATTGAATGTTTCCCCTGCAATGATGTGACAAAGATTTTGAACTTCCTTCCAAAGAGCAGCATTATATACTTGCTAATTCAATCTATTCCTGGTCATGTCCTTCAAGCACTGCCACCAGTCTTTGTCATACTAGCCAACTGACTGAGTCCCATTGTGAAAAAACCTCAAATTCACCTATAGCCCAGCCTCAAAAATCCAATATCTCACTCACATCTTATGACAAAGTGACCCAAGAAGTTAAATGGCTTGCATGGGCCATTGCAGTGAACAACATGCTAATGGATGTTGGGTGGTTCCATGGCCTAGCATCATGCAACACATGTAAAGTAAACTTCAAGGAAAATATTTATATGGCTTGTGGGAAACTAGGACATAGTAAGTACTCATTCCAATCATATCACCATATGTTTCACATGTAATTTACAGGTGTTGAGCTTGACAGCAATATAGAATATCTTGTTCATCAAACTTCTGACTTAAATGAATCTTCTAGCTATACTTGACAAAGTTTGAGTTACTGTGGCTTTCTAAACCCCATTCTTTTGAATTATGATGGGATCCCAGGTATATCTCAATGAGCTCAATATATGTTAATATTCATATTTTGCACTTAAAGTATTGCTTTTCAATCTGTATATCAGTAGGTCATGGCATGCATTGAGCAAATGCTCTGTTGTGATTTGCCAGGATATAATCCATGACAGAATCTCACTCCAAGCTCTCACAAATTCAAATTTCACTGTTGAATATGATCTGCTGTCCCAAATTATCTCTGAGGTTTTCAAGTGGAATAACTAGGTCACTGTCAGTGAGTATTTAATACTTGTTGGTGTAACTAGACTGGCTAATGGTCAATCAACCATGATAGGATCACTCACTGCTATAAATCTCCCTGACCATGTATATGATGCAATGGTCACACTCTTTAACCATTTGATATTACCTTCAGTATATTATTATAAGTTGTAATGGCTAGTAAACTAACACAAGTTTCTAGTTTCAAGATCTAGTGCATGCTTTTCTTGACTGGGTGTGCTGATACACAGACCACTTCCTGTTGCTTTGTATCACTGCCAACCCTTCATTTTGATGGATTTTTTCATCACTGGTCTGACAATCAACTGGTGCCACCCAATCCTACATAGCATGGACACACCATCATCATCAACACCTACACAATTGACCCTTGTGTATGTTCATCTCATCATGGAACTGAAAGGGCACCCTGGTCATGTGATGTCAAAGTGGGGAACTCAGGTGGCTGTGTGGTTGGGTCATCAATCATGTGCCATATCATTTTTTGACATAAGCAGCTTACAAATCTTTGGGCAACAGCACACCACATCAATTTCAGTGATTAGTAAGCACTGCCCGTGCCTCTACCAAACCAAAAAAACACACAAAAATGCTACAATAACACGCCATCACAAGTCCGAGTCATCCCATCTATGTCCATCACCCCTCCACACATCATCACCCTTGCAACAAGGTCTGAATCTGCTTGTCCAACATGTATGCCCACATATCCTGTATGATCTGCTGTGGCTTGTCCCTCTCTGCTTCCACCTGCTGCAGCTTCTTCCTCAGGCCGACTTTGACCGCCTTGTGCTTCCCCGGATCTGGCACACCATTTGGCATGCTGTGCTTGGCCCGGCTCTTGCTCTTGCCCTTGCTGTCGCTGCTGCTCCCCCCGCCTGCACGCACACAGTCCTCATCTGTGCTGTCCCGACGACGCATCCCAGCATCCGCCTCGCCATGACTCGGTCCCAGTCCCACCCCAGGTCCCGCCCTCACCCCCAATGCCCGCTCCAACACCTTGACACACTCGACCAGCACCCTCGTTGTGCCCGTCGTCGTCTCGTCCGTCAACATTCCGTCACGTCCACGTCCACGTCCGACGCGCGCCTCGCCGCGCACCGCCCATCCTCGTCCAGGCGTGACACGCGAATCGGCGTATCCAGACGCCCTCTCGCGCCGTCGTTGCCTGCGTCGTGCCGCACCATCGTCACGCCGGCGCTCGTGCCCGCGAGCGGTGGGGCAGTCAACAGCGGCGACGCGATCGCTTCCTGTGGCGACACCTGCGTTTTTGCAAACGCTAGACCGTCCACGGCGTCAGTCGCACTGTGCTCCATGCGGCAGATCACACTCACCCATTGCAAACGGATCTGGCGACGACGGCTCCTTGTGCGTCCGGTGCGCGGTCAGGGTGATGCTGACGGGACGGGACCCGGACGCTCGTCGCCCGTGCCCATGACGCGCTGCTACCGTTTGGGCGACCCGTCGACCGGGCACGCGGGTCACGTACCCTTTTTGCGTGTCGGCGCACGGCGCCGGGCCATGTGCCCGTGGCGTTGGGACATCCAGTTCCTCTTCTTCTGCCTACTAGATTCGGAACTCTCTCCGTCCTCCTCACCGTTGGACGACGACTTGCGCGAGGTGGGCGACTTGGTCAGATGAGTGTGAGCCTGTGTGTGGGACGATGTTGATGCAGACAACGAGGACAACGTTGCGTACTCGGTGCACCCCTGGAGGACATGCTCCTCTACGCGTCCACCCGATCGTCATTAGCAACCATCAACCCTACCTTCCTTTCATTGTCGTCGCATGTGTCGAAGAACTCACCAAGACCGGCAAGTCCCTCCATTCTGTTCGGTCGCGTTCCGCTCATCATCCCTTTAGGTATTTATCAAACTGGGTTGTTCCGTGCACTCCCGAGTCGTGATCGATCGCCACCTCCAACTCATCGACTTATTCGAGAAGAGCCCCAACTTTGATGCTCAATTCAACATGCATGGTCAATCTATGCCCGACATATGTGCCCTCCTCTCCACATTTCTCTCCAGCCTCCCTGCCCCGCTTCTGGATCAGTCAATTTATTCTGCCCTCTGGCACTGGTCCATAAAACCAAGCGTCCATTGCGCCGACGCGCGTCGTGACCATCATGCGGAGGAGGAAGACCGCCGTGCGCGAGGCGAACTCCCGCAACGTGGTTCGCGGCAAACCCATACCAACCTCTACCTCGACGATACCGACATGGAGTTCGAAACAGACCAACTTCGCCGTCGCCCGGATTCTCCTCCGGTTCTTCCCCTCTGCGAGCCTCTTCTTGCTCATCTACTTTGCTCCTTTTTCACCCAGCTGCCGCTGCGCCCCGAGAATGGGCTCCAACTCGAGGACGTGGCGCGGATATTCGGGCACCGGTTGTTGGGCGGGAGCGTGAAGCTCGTGTCGCAGCGAGTGTTCATGTGGCTACTGACGCGGTGGCATCGAATTTCGACCAGGCTATTTGGAGATACGTGTGGGATGACCCCACCGACATCCCCGACGCATGTGGCGCCCCGTGGCGCACCCGCGGGTGAGGGCTCCCATCCACACGAACGGGTCGAGAAATGCAAGGGGAAACGCGAAGGTGGCTCAGACAATGCACTGACCGCGTCTGGGCGCAGAATAGATCAGCACCTCCATGGTGGTCGAGACCGTCGACTGATCGGCGCAGTTGTTCGCGGAGGTGATTGTCACGCTTGTGATTGACGGCAATCTCTTCAAAGGGGACATAGTCCATGGCACGGTGACTGGGCACGATGGACGAGAGCATCGAGACGACGATACATGTGGCGTGCTTTTGGGAGGGGGGGATGAGAGGGGGATATGCTGGGCGTATTGACGACGGGTTGCGGTCGGTGATCGTCGTGATGATAAGGGATGATGGGAGAGAACTGACCGCAAGCCCTGGCCAATCTGTCTGGTTCTAGATCAGGGAGCGGGGTGTTAAGGATGCCGACGTCGGAAGCAGAGCGATCGCAAAGAACAGGCACCGGGTGTGGATTGGCACGTGTGGTGAAAACTACTCCATCGATGAAGGGAATCGTCCTGGTCCGGGCGAGGACGGGGAATGATGTGTGAGGCATGGATGAGATCGGAGCTGTGTTGCTGTGGGTAGGGACGGGTGCGAGAGACGCACAAGTTCATACCCCACACGCATCGTGGTCGGTGACGGAGGGAGCAAGAAGGTGATTATGAACGAGGAGGAACGGTTCGACGAGTCGATGATCCATCTCAAGAAGCTTAGTGGTATGTTGTCATTCTGAATCTGTTTTTCGATCGTTGATGTCCACTGGCAGAGAATGAGGCGGAAGCATGGGATGGGGTGTCGTCTCACTCGGACGAGACGGGAATCAGCAAGGCGCGTTCGCAACCATGGTTCCCACCGCCATCCCGCCAAAGCTCGCCGCACCCGTCGCACGGCGGGGATTACTACCGTGACACGAACGCGGTCAACAACTCACCGAGCAACTTGCGGGGCACGGCGTCGCACCACAGTCATGCTGGTTCACGCGCCGGATCCATGTACGACGGTCGTCAGCCGGTCATATCGCAGTACGGACTGCCTCCCATGCCTTTTATGCCGATGGTGACCGGCCATGGCAGTGCGGCCGGCTCTGACTTCGGGGGCACGATGGGTATGATGGGACCGCTTGGGTATCAGCACACGCGGAGTGTGTATGGCATGATGGACCCGCGTGCGACGATGATGGGCATGGGCATGCTACACAGCAACGGGTCTCAATCCGGTGTGTTTAAGATTCACACGCCGAGTCCAATGAGGCGGGACACGCGCGTGTCGACCATGACGATAGCGAAGTCGGTGAACGCGTTAGCGGGGCCGAGTTTGAGAACCCGAATCCATCGGACGAGGAGGTGTTTCAGGCGCTGAAGACGCTTTTGAGCACGCAGGATTTGATGACGGTGACCAAAAAGTGCGCATCATGCTTTTCTTTTTTTTTTTGCATGTCGTGGGTATTGATGTGATCTAGGACGACGCGCGAGGCGATGATGGCCAAATTCCCCAAGGCGGACTTGATGTCACGCAAAAAGTTTTTGAACGAGTCGATCGACAAGATCTTGTCGCAGTCGTGGTCTGGATTCAAATCGTGACTCGTATATTTTTCTCGCTTTTTTCATTTTTGATTGCTTGACATTGGCATCATACCCCCATCGATCATCGATCATCACGGACAACCGCGTCGCATCAGTCGTTGTATCTCAACATCTCTCTCCTTTCTTCTGTTGACGTCTTGTCGTTTGGGCAGCCTTGCGTTACGATAAGGAATACATGGACGCGATAGACTAGAACAAGGTGTATATACGCAAACCCACTCAATTCGCGCTCTTTGCAGTGATTTTCTGGTGGGACGACAAGTGATTATGCACGTGGACGGTACGGACTTGATATTTCGACAAGGTCCACCTTGATGGTGTTCAAGTTGTGCCATATGCTCTAGAGCGGTCCGGATATCCAGCTCGCTGAGTAGAAACTCACTTTCGTTGCAGTGGCGGTGCAAGGTTCCGGTTACTCCAGTTACTTCTGGATAAACTCGTAGAGTGGAGTTGTGGATACGGGACACGATCGAGTTGACCAACAACACGTATCGAATCTATCATTGTCTCCCAATCAAGGCCACCGGTCCACGCGTCCACCTTTGTTGGCTCGGTATATTATGTCGAAAAATACAAACACGCTCAATGATTGGCCTCGGGTCACATGCCACGCATACATGACGCGGCAATCGCCGGCCATGTCACTTGCAGCAGTGAGTGTACTCCTCCCAACTGTCGTCGGTCGTTGCTCCCAACAAATAGGATCAGGTTTGTGATGGTCCAATTTCCAGCTACGAGTTGAGCTAATAATACGGGCGTTTTATCCAGATCCAAATGCCGAATGGGAGCGACAGGGCCAACCTCCGATCTCGACGAATGCGCCATGCGCCCAATTTCATGACATATCCGTACCCAGATGATGAGCGGGTGATGGCCCATCTCGAGCGAGAGCCCGGCATTTTGCCTGAAACCAAACAGTGCGTCAACATTTTCCTTTCCTCGGGCCTTGGTTAGACCTCACCATGCGGTAGGTGTATCATCAACTTGCTGCATTACCGCGCAGTGCAGACGAAGGCAAGGCTGCCGAAGGGACCGAGTTCGGCAGTGCTCGTTCCCTTGTTTGTGGGGCGGTCGGGGGAGCTGTATGTATTGTTGAGCCGGTGTGTCTTGTCGTTCCTTTTCGTCAAGCCCGCTCGTGCTGACGCATATCGTGTTTTGGAGAAGACGTTCGGAAAAACTCAACTCGTTTGCGGGCGATACAGCATTGCCCGGGGGAAAGGTGGACGAAGGCGACGTTACGGTGGAGGATACAGCGGTATGTCTCGGTGTACTTGCTGCCAACGAGTCTTGCCAAGTTCTGATGTGATCGCATGACCAAGAGACGGGAAGCATTTGAAGAGGTGATCTCCCTCCTGTTTACATTCCCCTGCCTCTGACGGACGGATTTGCCTGTAGATTGGACTTCCCCGGGACAAGCAACGGGTACCACTGTTATGCGTGATGGAGCCGCACTTGGCCAAGGGTGAGATACTGGTTACGCCGTGCGTGTCTGGACCTGGACGGGTTCACCATCACGATCTCACTCATTGTCTCTCAGGGTGGTTGTCCTCATCCTCGACCACAGTTTGCAGGTGGGTCTATGGTTCGGTCTCGTACAGACATAACATGATGCCCGGATTCTTGCAGCCGAATCTCAACGCTTCTGAGGTGACGTCGATATTTGCACAGCCGCTGGTCTCATTCCTCTCCTCGACCCCCCGCCTTACTGGAAGCCGCTCCGCAGACCCGAATATTCCCTATTACACGTTCACGGATTTTCCTTGGAGCAAGGGTGGTACGATTCGTCTGCACAGATTTCTCACTGGCCGTGAAGACGAGGGTATCAAGCCCGTCTTTGGACTCACCGCGTCAGTATGTCCACATGCAAGCACGCAGGTCCAGAAGCTCATCTGCATCCACAGGTCAATCCTCGTCAAGACGGCAACGATCGGGTACAGGCGTACACCCGATTTCCAGGTACAACCTTCCAATGCGCCTACGGCCACGCAACAGATTGCGTATGCGCTCCTTACGCCCGCAAACCCACTTCGTATAGCGTGTGAGCAGGAGGGCATTGATGCGAACAAGGCAGCGGCGCGGATGTTGTACCCGCCTAGGTGGGCGAATGCACCGCGGACACATGCGTGGCGCAAGATTTGGCTGGAGTGGAAGAACCTTTTGGAGGGAGGCGGTGATGCGAATGAGGACGGTGGCGCTGCGGCGGGCGTCGACGCCAGTGATTCTAGTCCTGGCGCACGGCATTCTTACGGTCAACATACCGGGACGAAGGAGGAACGGAGTTGTAGTGAGGCTAGAAAAGGCATGAGAGAACTTAGTGACACGAAAGAGGCGCACGGAAGGCAAGCGGGTGAGCACCAGGAAGAACGGATGGGGGAAGATGCTCAAGAACGTCTCCGCGCGATTCCCGATCGGGCTAGAGCCGAGGCGCTCCTTAATAGGGTGAAGGAACGGATGGAGGAAGTCAGGAGTGACGAGCGGAAACTTGCCAAGGCAAAGAAGAAATACCCCAAGATTAAGGAGCGGGTTCAGAAGGAAACGGAGGGGGCTCGTGGCGAGAATGACGCGTTCGATCCCAAGGCGGCGATCAACTCAATGCCTAGAGAGAACCCGGAGGATATAAGGGATGGTGTCGAAGCCAGCAAGGAAGTGACCGAGAGGTCGAAAGGTGATATGCACGATGGTGGAGCGGGGGAATGGGGAATTGAGGATGGAATGGAAAGCACGCGGAAAGACTTGGAAGAGATGAAAAAGCACGTCGACAAGGGCGGAAATGAGCATTACGCAGAGCAGGGACTCATACTCAAGAAACGCAACGCTAAATTATGACCTACTCGCCCGGATACCTCATGACATCGGGCAAGCTTTCGTCGATATCCATCACCTCATTATCATCAACTTTTGCTTTGAAGTCCTATCTATGTAGGTTTATATGTTGATTTGTTGTGCAAAAAATCTGCATTCTGGTGGTACCACCGACGGCTGACACCTACCTCGTGAATTCAGCAAAGCACCCTCTTAGGGATGAGGTTCTGAAGCTTTGAAGGCCAGAGGGATTGCGGTAAATATGTCCAGATCCCAGGCCTCCATCAAACAAAGCGACAACGAAAATTTGGGTGAGCGTTCTACAACATACGTACATAGTAAAAGGTCCTGGATAACTAGCAATCTAATCCTCTTCA